>BGZK01002656.1:0-46930 GCA_005406025.1 Eumeta japonica
CTAGGGCGACGGCTTCTAAGAACTCGATTCTTATCGGCTTCCCTTTCATAAAATATTTAATATGCATAATTCATAAATAAATAAATTATTGCTTTTAGTATACAGACACTTAAAATTATTTTAACTTTCAATAATTATTGTAAATAATATCCAGCATTCTTACGTTAGTAACGTAAGCCTATATAAAACACTTCAAATAACTCGAAAGCAACTGAGTTATTTAGACGACCAAATTCAGAATGTTCGCAATCGTCGTAATCAATGAAATGTTGAGTCTTCATATTCAGTTGTATTATAGCGTTATGGTGCGTCACAGCCCGCGAGCCTGCGGGTCGCAAGCCGCGGGTGAGCGGGGAATAACTCGGTTGATCGCGAGTTTCGTTTCGACAACGAAATGACGCAATTGTAATTTGTGTAACATAATTTCACCTTTAACGTGAACTCTTAGGTGTTATATCGGTTGCGGATTCTGTGTTATACATCATTATGTAAATAATAATGCGTTTCGATCAGCGGAGATTTCCGATTATACCCGAATAAAAACGGTTTTGCATATAGCATCATTCCCGTGTCGAATTAAATATAGAAGTATAGGGCGGCGTACAAACAAAAATTAAATTACAATGTCCAATGGCTGTCTTTATTCCTTGCTATGCTCACGTAACTTAACTTAGTGTTATCTCGATCTTTAGAAAATATTCCAGAGTTAAAACAATTTTTCGGCCACATCAATTGCATAATAAATTTTTTAATAAATCTACTAAACGTTCTGGTCTTTAAAATTAACGTCAGATCGTCGTTTGCCTGGTGTCGCAGAAACTCGATGGCAGTATCATTCTCGTATTATTAATGTCATTTGTAACTGTAGATCCGACATAATACAAACATTTAATATAATTATAGAAAATCCGATGGATTGGGATTCTGAATCAATTGCCATATCAGAAAGTTTGTTAATGAAATTAGAAGATGGGGAATTTTGCTTTTTGCATACTTTAGCTGAATTATTTGTAAGAACAGATATTACTTTCGCTTTACTACAAAATAAACAGAGTGATATAGACGTCGTTATTCGCGAAGTTCAATCGCTATTAAATTGGTTTGAGAGTAATTTCATTAATAAGTTTGACGAAATTTACGACAGTGTCACTGATATAAGTGAGCCTCCACGAAGACGCCGACGTCTATTTAGCTCAGAATCAGACTTAAAACGCGAGAATAAACGTATTTTCATCGAAATTGTAGATAATGTTAAAAATCAAATTCAAACCAGATATAGTTCACTAAGCAATTTATCGTTTTTAGATTTACTAAGTAAGTCGAAATATGATTTATTCGAACGTAAATTCTGAGGATAAACTAAATAATTTAAATTTATTATTTCCTCGAATTTTGACATAAATGCATTAAAAATGAGTTAAAAATATTATATTCGTCTCCCTGCTTAAAGGATTAGATATACGAGTTATTTTGTATTTACAAAAAGATATCTTAAAAGATACATTTCCTCAAATTTTAAGCTTAAGTAATATCTGTTTAACCCTTCCGATAAATTGCGGCCGTGGAACGATCTTTTCAGCTCTCAAACGCATTCATACGTACCTCAGGAATAGCCAGACAGAACAAAGGCTTTCAGATCTCGCGTTGTTATCTATAGAAAACATTTACTGTTAAAAAAGTAAGCCAAATTTTTATGACTTGGTATTAGCTCATTTTCAAGAAAATCGTAGATTACCACTAGAATTTAAATAGCTTTTTTTATCTCATTTAATTCATTTATCCACTGCTGCTATAAATTCGACTAAAGGAAACTACTTCATTAGCTTTTTCAAAGCTGCTTTTATGCATGCTCGAAGTCTTCCGTTTGTATTCTATCGTTGACTTGAGTATGCCAAAAGTGGCGAATGAAATATTCCGCATACCAAAGGGCGTTACAGAGCTCGGTAAGTAATAGTTATATTTTTATTAATAATGTTTAATGTTGACAATTTTAAGGTCGGCTTCCTTTATTTTCTCACCCCCGCCACTGCCAGCCCGCCTTCTAGATACTTTGTTTTGAAAATGGTGTCGTATATAAATAACCATGAAATAAGAGAATCTCAAGAAAATATATCATAAAAAGAATATTCCAACAAAGCTTATAGAAATCTTCAACGGTTTTATATTTGTTATCACTCATTCCAATATCTGAATTATCAGTTTTCTGAATAGCAAGAACAATTTTTATCCTAATCATTAGAATCTGCGAAATTGCAAAACAAAAATTGTTTTTCACTATATTCAATTAATTCAATGATGGAGGCGAGAGAAAATGCTAACATTTCTACCAATGTTAAGTTCAGTATAAAAATTAGAAAGACAAAAATTGAACAACGTATTTTTAGACGCTAATGCGATTGTTGGCGGAAATTCTTACTATTACGAGATTGTCGACGTTCTTGCCATCCCCGCCAGATGTCGCATTTTCAGGTGCATAGAAATGCATGAAATATAAAAGTTATTTGAATTTATAACAAAATTTATATTTATATACGAATCGAATTTGCGTAGAATTTTCAATAATTACCTTTTAACATATATACAAAATATGTATCTGCACATATAAAAAGAATAGTCCTTAGTGACTGATTCAGTAACTCATGCGACGCCCGGGCCAAATTCTTGCACCTAGGAAGCTGAATTTTTGACAGGTGTTCCCATTAGGAATTAAACAAGTAGTAAGGAAGAAAATTTCGAAATTCAACCCCTAAATGAGTACAATAGGGGTTTAAAGTTTCAAAAATAAATAGACACTTCAACTCGTAAAAGCAGACAGTCTTAAGATCAAATAAGTGAATACGTATTTGGTGATTTTTTTTTTAAATCAACACTTTAGGGAGTGAAAATAAACCTAAAAGTTAGTATGGGTGCCGTTATTGGTGTTTTTTGGTACGTTGATTTCGAAAACGGCATTTATTTTGGGGTGTGATTTAAGTTTCTTTGAGCATAAATGTTTGTAAGAGAAATAGAAGTCAAACTTTAAGTCCTATATTACAGTTGCACGAAATAAAATGCGTTTATCACAGGTATCTCGCTGGTGATCTAACTCAGTAAATAGGACATGTTTCGTTTATTCTATATCCACGCGGACAGAGTCGCGGACTGAAGCTAGTATAACATATTTCAATATGACTCACACTGTTCCATGGGAGATGTTTCTGGAAATCGTTATAAAAATAGTACGACAAAATGCATTAGAACAATGACCATTAGTTTATATGTTACAATATATCATCAAAAAATGTCAATGTTTTCGCGCCCATTTCATAACCTTCCCCACCAAGGACTGGAAAGATGCAAGCTTTACAATGTAATTAATTGACAAAAATTTTACACAGTAAATAATTCTCTTTTCGCGGTAATTTTCGTGCGACCTTAATCATAAATATCTTGAAAAAGACTATCACAGATTTTTTCCATATTTTTATTGCATTCTTAGATATAGGGTGACAAAATGTAGGTTTTTATTTGTGATTTTAGATCGTTTTGATCTGCGTAAAACTCTAGTCTTCTGGAACAATATTTGCAAAAATATTTATTTAAAATTTTGCAAATACATTTTTAAAAATATTTATTGGAAAGCTGAACACATAGTTAAGGGTCGAAGTCTAATTAAAACTGTGTATTTTTGACTGATAGACTGCAACTTTAGTGTTTAGCTTTGCGAGATAAGACCGAACACAAGATCAAAAACCACTTTCCGTAAAAAAGGGCAAAATGAAAGCCGTCAAAACCAAAGGCTTAAAAAACATAGAATTTTAACTCTTGTTAACTTTTTTTAATATTGCACAAATGTTATACATTTTTATATACAGAAAACTAAAACTGCGGAGTACTTATACATTTCGTATCAATACACGTATTCCAAGTTATTTTAGGTGGGCGTGTACTAGGAACTCATTGAATGTACATAGTATCGCTCTGTAATGAAGTACGGTGAAACAATGCTTATCTTATCATAAAAATAATAAAGAGTTTAGAATAATTCTCGTTCAGTCCGTACGATAAAAAATGTATTCCTGGACATATTTTTGAGTTATGCTTTCGGATAAGCTATACAGTGCTAACAATTTAAATTGAGTGTTTTTTTTAAGTGATAATAGAGAATAATTGTTGGCGTTAGTGCAAAGCTGTCGAAGGTCTAGCATAATATTAGCTTATTTCATATTTATAGCTTAGAATTTATGATTCTACAAGCTTTCGTTCGACATCCCATTCACAAGATATTTTTATCTTCATGAATTAATTCACTATATCAACCGCTCCCCGTGTATTGCCTTGCCGATAGCATATTTCATTATTTATTTGTTAAATTATACAAATGCGAGATGAATTCAATTAGGGCCCAGGTCAAACCTTTTTTTTTAACTGAGGTTTGAAATAAACCGGGATTTTATGTCCAATGTCCCTCTTATAAATATGGTTTGATAAAATAAATATATATAAAAATAAGTCAAAGTGAAAACTGTAATTTTAATTGCGATTATTTGAGGTCACAGCAGCATAGATAGACCGGAACAAATAGTCGAATACATCGGACAAAGATTTATTGATGAACAGAATGGCAAAATATAAATATGAAATATTGAAAATTATTGATACTTAAATCGTTTATTTGTATTGATAATTATGTACCGTTTAGAGTTTTGCAAACCTAATTAAATTCTTAACAGTTTAATAGGAAATATAATGAACGCCCGAAACCTTGCACGCGGAAAATGCATTTAAGGTTTCACCAGAATTCCGATAAGGACTTCCAACTTTTGAATACATTCGACGTACATTTCCAGCGAGCGACCGGACGAAACTCGACAGCCCGCATAGAAACGGAAATGTACACCGCCACTATGTCTAGATACGTGGTATTCATGTATTTGCATTGCAGATTTTTAGACACACCGGCTGCAGTTTTTCGAAAGCAAGGACGTTTGCGCCACAGACAAATGCAATAAATTGTGTTTCGTATAGATTTCACCCGGTTGCTGAAATGTCGATTTAAATAAAACTGCGATCAGACGATTATCTGTTTCATTGGGTCCACCTGTCGCCGTGTAATAGATTAATAACTATGACACATTGTTCATGAATATTTACAAAAGTTGCACAATATAGATTTTCTCTTTTAACCAGTTAAATCGCTTGCAAAAGTTATTTTTGAATGTTCGTCGCTTTAACGCGCAATTCACGCTTCCTTATTGAATAATAATAAAAAAAGAAACCGGATTATCAATGGAATAGAAACATATAAAGTTTCGCGTTTAAAAATGTTTGTGTATTATCGAAAAACTAATAACTTCCGATCAGCTGGAATATAATTTTGAAAGACTGATAAATAGACCGCCTGTATTTAGTCAATATATGGAATGAATATGATAAACTTTCACAAAACAGTTCCTTGAAATCAGATTTTTTTTTCAATTACTTAGCACTGGCCTCGATATCCATTCTCATTTAGATATAATTCAATATAACGTCTTACTATCTGTTTGTCTGTTGGGCTTTTCGTTTATGTCTCGAGAATCATTGGTTTGATTTATATTGCTATTTTCTAGTACGGAAATACATCATCAAGCTAGACTTTATTTGTATTATATGTATATTTAATTATAATATTAACTCATGATAATAGCATTAACAATTTTAGATATGCGGCGCGGACGCAGCAGTAACAACGCACAGTGGCATGGCCACCGCTATATCTTTCTACGTATTGT
This sequence comes from Eumeta japonica, assembly GCA_005406025.1. Taxonomy (NCBI): domain Eukaryota; kingdom Metazoa; phylum Arthropoda; class Insecta; order Lepidoptera; family Psychidae; genus Eumeta; species Eumeta japonica. The sequence goes on from BGZK01002656.1 coordinate 5,754, forward strand.
TTGTCCTACTACTATAATAAATCTTGTTTTAAAATATCCTACTAATATAAATTAACTTCTATAAATTATTAAAATAATTACATAACGTTTTACATCTGTTACATGCATGATATTATATGCATATCTACATACACTGTAGAAAAGAGAAAAAAATGTTGAGGAGAAAAATGAAAGTGACAAAGGGAGCAAGACAAAAAGACAAAGGGAATTAAATAGGTAATAAGATAAGGATGGGGATTAATAATGGAGTCGTGAGCAGGTTTAGGTTAGAGGTTTTAATTAATACAAAAATCTTAATCAAGATTCTTTCATTATCCATGCAGATGAAGCTACGGGCAAACGCCAGCATAATTTAAAATGCATCTGCATTACATAATTACTTCCATGTGGTTAGACACGTACATGCTCAGCCTTGTATTTCTCTAGTTTGATTTGCACTCAAACACGCAAGCGCGCGTATTTTTTATGAAGTGAATATGTTAGACTGTCAAATGGATACTAAAACTATTACACGCCAATTAAAAGCGTTAAGCAATTTGCCTACGTAAACATTAAAGATCACACTCCTCTGTCCCACCATAAATAACGTAGTCTTGCAATACTTGAAGAGATCGCTACACATAAACAACCATTGCTTCTGTCGTTAGAGTCGTACATTCAAAATGTTCTTACAAACCATCAGTGTAATTTAAGTAAAGAATACTGAACAACATAACATTAATATACGGCTGCGAGTACAAAAGATGTTCCCAACGTAAAACGTGCAGAAAAGGTTACATTCCGAAAGTGTGGTATGTAAGGTCAAGAGTTAGGATGTGACAATGGCGTTTGTTTTAAAACTTATCTCTTAGGGGCGCTTGCATCGCATTAAGAAATCTTGATTATATTATCATTAAGAGATTTTGTGACTAAGTAGGTTTTCAACTTATGCTCAGATGAGGCAGCGCATAACACAAACACTAATGTGACCGCTTATGTGATCTTAAAATTACTTCTTCTATACACATTTATAAAGTTGTTATATCCATAATTGTACACAACATTTCTATATATTAAAGTATGCGGCATCTAATCTTGTTTTCTGATTTATTTTTCATTGTTTTTTTTTAGGATATAGCAATGATCGAATAAATAAACTAAAATATCAACAATCCTATTTCAGAAAAATTATTTTTCGTGAAGAAAAGAGAAGTGCGATTTACTTTTTAAGCGGTTGTAAACATCATTCAAATATTTGAAATGTTTGGTTGGACAAATAAAAAGGTAAAAACACTAATTTCATATGATTTCTGATTTCAGTAATTCCCAATATTTACTTATAAAATGCTGTGTGAAAAATTATTACAAAATGAGATATCAATGATTTTCGAGAGGTAGCTTAAAGTGTCATTGTTTTCTTATGCGATTTTCATTTTCTATGTATTTTTCCGGTGAACGATGGGAAAAAGTATGAAAATAAATATCGTTATAAAAGTTAGTGATCTTTGAATATTACTTATATTCCTATATTTTGGCAAAAAACAGCAATTCATACTTTTGACTTAAAATTAATTATTTTATTTGTTTGTTTTGTTACGTTTGAACTTTATTTTCATGATCGTTTTAGCACAACCGATATATTTGTTTGATGAAGAGATATCTTAAAAATAGAATTTTTCGTAATTCAACGAAGTTAATGTCATTTTAAAATCTGGTATTAATTTAAATACTTTCTAATATAGTAATAATTACTAGTAGTTACAATTATCACTATTAATACAATTATCACTATTAATACAATAACAATAACTATTATTACTAATAACTAGTAACAAATCTAACACCACTAGGTCAGCTCGCATGACTTAAGGTTCTCTTGTTTATAAAATAGAAAGATTGAGAAAGTGCATGCCCCACAAGTGGATTGGTTACAAACCCGCCTAAACAACTACTAATAATTAGCAACAAAACTACTCTTTGTTAATCGACTTTTTATAATCACCATCTGAATATATCGGTAATGAAATAACGTAACGATTCCTTGAAAACGGCGCACTGGGATTTGTATTAAAATTTTCTGCTAAACGTTGTATGTAGAAAAAAATTATCACGAAATCCGGCAAGCTATGACTCGGCTGAAAAGTGGTACTTATTTTTTTTATGTAGGCTTCAAATAATTTCACGGTATCTGTCAACTATAAATATATTTAGAATTTTGTAAACTTTACATATGTGTTAATATATTTTAATCAATGAAAGAAATAAGTTCGGTTTATCCACCGATTTACACCTGGCTGCAGGTAGCTGTAGCACTCATAAAGGTCACTCACTGCCTTTTGTAACAAGGTGTAAAACATCATATTCAAAAGTTTTGTACTTACGATATGCAATCAACATAAGAAGCAAAAAATTAATTAATAATTAATATTAATAGCAGCAGAACTACGATGCCAAACATTGTCCTCATAAATTTACAATATTATCTGCCTATATAATATTATTGATGTGAAACTTCTAATGCGACTTCCAACAAGGTTGCGTTAAACGTTTAACGCTGCCATGGAGGGGGTATGAAAGCACTGTTTCGTTAAATGTTCAACGCTCCTGGGGAGGGGAAATAGAAACGAGACAGAACGAGAATGAATGCGTGGCACTCGAACGCATGCGCGTAGTATACCTGTTACAGGCCAGCGCGAGCGTTAGCAACGAGTAGCGTTCAATATTCCAACGCAAGAGGGAGAGAGAAAGATACACGAAGGTAGAAAGTAGGAGAGAGAAAGAGAGTGGTCGGTAGACTTCGTCTCTCAATTGTTTTTCGCAACTGTAACGTGCAACGAAACACGCAATTTCTACCCCTTCCTATTTTCATTTCCACATTACGAAGTTTCACTTCTTCCGCGCGGAGGGACTCCACGCACTATTTTTATTTCATTCAATTAACAGATGAGCGTACATTTTTCTAATGCCGGATGTTAGACTAACAGCAGTGCTGTCCCCGTATTCGCGGTATATGAGATTAGAGAAACTTTACGCATCGCTGCCCACCGAAATTACGATAATCGCGAATTTAAAACGGCAATTCACGACAGCGACGTGAATCGGCCACCACGAGCCGATATCTGGTCTAATTTTAAACTTCATCGGTTGAATAATATTATCAGCATCGGTAATCAATCTTATTGAGCCGTGAACCGTCTTACGTCGGATATCTTTAAGATATTCAGCGTGCAGCTGCGATTTGTCGGTCCTTTTAGATTGCCGACAATTGATCAATAAATATTCCGCAAATTAAAAACATACTTACTTATTCATATTAGTGTTCGCCTAGTGGTCGGAATTCCGACATATTTATTATTGGACATTTAAGGAAAACAAATATGAATACGCATTTTTTAAACATTTTTGGTTTTGTATTGTATTCTTATACATTCGTTCTTACCATATCAGACAGCCACACACTTTCATATGTGCTTACAACACAAAACAGTTTAGTAACATTAAGTTAAATGTAAAAAATGCTTAGAGAGTTATATGTAACAGAGATAATGAATTCTAAACGATAGAAACTGTATTGAGTATTGTACGAGGACTGTAGATTGTGGACGTACTCGTAAGGAGCTTGAAGTAGGACGAAGGTAGTCCTAAATAAAGGTTTCGACTCTACTTAAAAAAGCTACCAGCATCCAAAAAATTTTTTGATAACATTATAACTTATTAACAGCTACTCAAAAAAAAGGTATTGACAAAGGGAAGGGAAAAATGTACTGAGCTGTTTTTTCTTAACCATTTATATATAAATAAATACATCTCCGTCTGCAGTTTCCTTAAGATATAGGCATAGAATAAATGTCATCAATCAATTTATTGCAATAAGCGATATTTTAATACAAACTATTTAGCACAATGTCATAAAATATGTTGCTGTGAGGACATACCCCAAATATTGAATTTTCGCGGTGCAAAAGCGGGGTGTTCGAGCCGTTTATAAGCTGGGATTTAGAGTACCTCTTCAAACTAAGTTTGAGGAAATTGAATCTCAATTATATATGAAGGTTGTGTACATGTAAGAAAGAACTTGAAATGGTCGAGACAAATAGTGATCGACATAATTCAAATAAAGGAAATAGAAATAAATTGTGTTTACAGGTCAACTACAAAAAGTCACTAACTCGCTTAAAAAAGCTCTGTGTACATATTTGCCTAAGATATTATATTTATTACCTTTATATTAATCTATTTAAAATAAACATTAAAGCAAATGCTTGTCAAAAAAGGGTTATTCTACAATTTGTGAATACATAGAGGACAAAATATTCATATACATGATCAGCTCGACTTCTTGCGAATTTGTTTCATTGCGTGACACTTAGATATATATTTAACTAGATTTTGCCCGCGGCTCCATCCGCGTGAACACATTAGACACACAGACACACGACACATAATTCTTCATTTTCTATGTCAAATAATCTTGCTATCATTGATACCGATTTGATTCTGTTTTCGGTTAAAGTTCCGATTTCACAATAAGTTTCGATTCGGTCACATTCCCTGTCCGATTCCTGCGCCTCTCTTTTTTTCTATAGCTCTTGATTTTGATATCGATTCCGGTTTTTTGTTAATATTGCCAAGAAAGTAATTAATAAGAAGTATAAAATATCATGTGTATAATCCAGAAAATATTGTATCTGTGTCCTAAATTTCATTTAAATTCGTCCAGCCGTTTAGATGTAACAAATAATCGAACGTTAACACAAAGTATCACATTTTTAATGATAATACTGAAAAAGGCGCAATATTAAAACCTAAAGTTCGTTTTAATTTATTATGACTTTCTAATTATTAAACCATTATTGTAAATCATATAATTACAATCGGATTTTTGACACTATTACATTCGTTTTCGCTCTACTTCACCCTCTCATACTATATCTTACTTCTCCGCCTCCCTCTCAATCTTATCGCCTTCTCTAACACTGTACCATCGCTAAACAAAGCAAACAATAAGCATGACCGACAGAATAAAATAAAATTAATCAATTTAATTTTTTTTAGTTATAAGGAATCATGCAGATAAACATACAATGAAAGGATTGTGTGCTCTAGTAATACACTAAAGTTCATAAAAATCAATTTAACTATTGTTGAGCTATGAAAAAACATATAAACGAACAAACAGACAACAACAAAAAATAACTTATCTCCGTTCCCTGGTGTCAAACTATATATATGTCAAATTTCATCCAAATCAATATAGCGGTTTAGGGGTGACAACATAGCAGATAGACAGACATAGACACTTTTGCACGTAGCTTGTACATTATAAAATTGTATTCTTTAATGATATAATGAAGTTCATTAACATTAGTTTAACTACTGTTGAGCGATAAAAAAAGATGCAAACAACCAGACAAACATACACACAAAAAGTGTATAGACTATGTCCTTCCCCGGGACTCGAACTATTTCCATATCGAATTTCATTTAATCGATTCACCGGTTTAGGCTTGTAGAGGTAACAGACGGACAGAAAGACACACTTTCGCATCTATAATATTAATATGGATTATATCTTATTGAATAATATAACATATTTATATTTCGAAAGAGCCTACTCAAAAGTTTCTTGCCCGTTCTTTTTTGAAGGAAAACTGCCTTTCGAACGAGTGGTGCAGTGACAAAATGTATACACTTAAGATACTGTGACGTATTTCAAGTGTAATTTGTAACTCGTGGAATAAAGATATTTTTTAAAGTGAATATTCAAGTTTTTTTAACGCTTCGCCTAAAGACATATACAGATACAGATATCGTCAAATGCTAAGAAAAATATTAACCCATTTAAAAGTCACCTCAAATGTTAAGATACCATCCTCCTAATTTCAATGCAGCGGTTCAGTCGTTGAAACCTACACAAATAGTCAGAGCTGCTTTCATATTTTTGATCTTGTTATTTACATTGTTTCGATATTTCCGTTATTTTCGATTTCGGTTCTTGAGATATTAAATCAAAACAAAAAATTAACTTCTTTTCAAATCACGTGCGCTTATTTATGGGCTTTTTATTTTATTCATTTTTCATCACCACAAACCTGTTAACTCTCTTTTTCTCAATGCATTCTTTTATCCAATCAACTTATGTGATGAATTTTTTGTATTCCTATAATGATGAATCAGACTTACGAATGAAAAACTATGTGAACGCATATGTGCGTGTGTGTGTGCGTATGTGTGTGGGGCGAAGAAGATGTTTAGGGTGCACTCTTCCATATTTTTTTTCTATTAAAATGTTGAATAATAATCGAAAAACTTTATAAGCAGTTTATTTTTTTCCTTTTAATATTTTTACGAAACAAAACACCGCTATACCACTATGACACAAAAAAGATAATATGAAACTTGTATCTCATAAAAAAAAACGGCCAAGTGTGAGTCGGACGCGTGTGGAGAGAGTACCGTATTAAAAATGATTGTATTCATTCTAGATGAAATTGAGTAAAACATAACATTCAAGGACTTATGATTTGATTTAGAATTCCAATTATATTAGGCCATTTTTTCAAAATTTTAGACTGTAAATTTCGGAGATAAGGGGACGTTCGATTCACATGTTGTAGTGGACTGTGACGTCAGCAAGTTAAATTAGGCGATGTACGCACGGAAATCCACCGACCTGAACCTTCGGAACCATCTTCTCCCGTTTTCACTCCACGGCCTCGGTTCTTCAGGAACTTTCTGTCACGTCTGTACCAGCTCTGCGGGGCGCTCATAAGGGTTGCGAGGATTACCCAAAAGAGTTAGGATCACCCCACAGCAATAAGGTTGCGCTAGTCCGCGGACGATGCAACAGACGAAAAAGGAATGGCCGAGATGCATGCGTGTGACGCATCACGCAGAGGGGCGAAGGGGGTTCAGCGATGCCAACGTTATCAAAAATGAATTCACCCCTTACGATACATCGCTTAGACCAAGTCGCACATATGTGTGTACGCAACACATATATATTTTTTTAATATATTTGATAATTGAAAAAACTGCATATTTGTATATCTCATCCACAGACCTTCTTCATTTGATATCTTATACGATGCACATGAGCTAAATATCTTTTAATTAGTATTTTTAATTGTATCCTCAAAATTAAGCCCTAAAATCAGAATTCTTTTATTCACGCTATATATTGGTGGCTGAGGTCCGTATTACAAACCTCACTCAAATTATGTACATCCATCTCAAGATGTAACGTGGGAGTGAGAAGCATATTATTTTCTGTATCGGAACAGTATATCTTGCTCTTTCTACTCTTACAATGAAACGTGCACTTAAGTGTGCTTTATTAATACGAACCTATATCATTTAACTCCGTTATGTATCAAATCTTAAGTATTTTCGTTCAGTTGATTCAGATAAAAAAACAGACGGACTGACAGACAGACACAAGAGTGATTCTATAAGAATTGCATTTCTTACATCTAATGTACGGAACCTTAAAACATTGACCTTATGACTAACGCTCAAATAATCTTATTATTCACCATTAATTCTAACATCTTAAAATAGACGCTACGTCAAGCTCGCTGTCCATTCAAAACACGAAATAAATACAAAAAAAATCTTCACACACGAAACCCGCAGCCCGGTGACGTCACACTGGCATAAAGCTTTGGCATCGGCCAATATTAGTCAGCGCATGATTACATAGATTTATGATCTTCTTGGATACATGCATCATTTATCAGTCGCCTTAACAACGCATCAGGGATATATTTCTTATATGTTTGCTGACTGTGCTTACATATTTATTGATTAAGGTAAAAATAGATGGGAAAATCCATATACTGTAGTAGACCAACTTGAAACTGACACAAAGTTGCTTAGTTACGACAGTTTTCCGATTAACATGATTGTTAATTTGGTGTACACTTTTCTATGTTTAAGTTTATTCAGAAAATAAATAAATATAACTGTGTTTAGGGAATAGAAATATGTTGTAGTTATTTGTTGATGTTGTTACATACTGTAACATAATACTCATTATTTCGGATTAAGGGACTGAGTCATCTACGTTGGTCTTTGTGGTCAGGATTAGGAGGGGTGTAGAAGACCAATTTTCGTCTATGTGCTGATTACATCGACAGCTGCACGTGAGCACGTGAAACTGTCGATGTAATCACCAAGACACGAAGTCTTGGAGAGCTCCAAGACTTCGTGTCTTGGAGAACTTTCGGCTTAGTACGGCTTCGAACATGGATACATTCTGGGAGTAAGGTTCTTTAAACCACTTGCCCATCGCCGCTATGTGATAATATGACTTATTAAAATGTGCCCTTCCTACGCATACGATGCAGTGTGAACAAATTTATCGTGAACTCTAAGCATAGGTTAGACAGCAGGTATAGTATAAAAGAAAAGCTTCATGAATAAATTTTTATCCAGTCGGTCAGAAACATCTCTTTTTTCAGAAACAACCTGATATCGCAAGATGACTGCATTGTTTGCTAGATTTCGTATTTATAAACAAATAGCATTTATTGATGTATATACATTAAAATGGCTATTTTTGTATAATCCAACAAGCAAAAGTGATTTTTTTTTGTGAGAAAATACGTAAAACGGCGCGAAAAGACAAGTCTAATTTTACGTGTATTTTATTAATGACAATAAAAATAATTAACAAATAACGAGCCTTTATATTATTGCAGTTGGTGGCTCTTTAAAGTCGACATTAGCATAGTTCTCCAACAAACAACTCACACGGAGTAGGGAAATACAAGAATGTGCAGGACAACGCACGAATCTTTGCCGCTCTTAATTGCCTGCGAAAGATATAACACCCAGGCTTAAAACTCCCCGACCCGTCCTTCTTCTCCCCCGCGTGCTAATTTTACGCGACATTTTCGTAACTATTGTATCTTCACAGCAGCAGAGTTGCGTGCGTTGTACTAGAAATTACAGTCCATTCCTTTTGAATGAGAAGAAAAAAATGCAAAAATTACGCCGGCAACCCCAGTCGATAAAACTGCAAATGGCGATTTTTTAAATAACTCCAAGGATATAAAATGAAATGAGCCAATTTAGGTGGTTACGTCAACAGGAAATACACTCAAGTCCGTCAGCCGGGTCACAGAGGCGCTAAACCATGACATGACTTTAATGAGAATTGTTTGGGGACCTGCGCGAATGTCAATGTCGTTTCATTGACTTTCGCGCTTGTAAAGTGGATGCTAGACGACGGCACTGTTAGCGTCCACGTGAAAGAAAGACGGACAATAAACCTTAGAGCTTGCACGAGTTGAGCCATGCCCTATAGCCGCGCACGAAAGCTTAACGATATGCTTCTTATTGAATGTTGTGTATTAAAATAGTTAATTTGCGAAAATAGTTCATAACTAAAATCCTACATTTCCTTTGTTACATGGACCTACATCAGTTACCTATAAGTATATAACTCATTATAATAATTGGAAAGTCAGCCTCAAGGACTTCCATAATTTATTTAAAAGATGTGCTATATCAAGAACACTTCATACGCACACAATAAAATATTCCTCCCTTTGACAACATTTGTTAAATAATAATAATAATTATTATTTTATTTTTTTGTTAGTAATATGTTTATTATTTTGTAGTTTATTTATTTGTGACACCGTTCATTACATTTCTACGAGATTAATTTTATTTTTCTCTATGAGTATAAATACATTCTTATACACTTGCTCCGTACATCAGATATCTGTCATCATAGACGGAGATATCATCCATGTGTGAATCGGAAAGATCCACCCCGAACCGGACGCGTCGCACAAAAGCTCGTAGTACCAGGGTCACAGGAAAAGCAAAGAGCTACACCGAGACCGGGCTTGTACGCGGCCGCGAGTGGCCGCCGGGGCGCCGCGCGCCGCTACGGAAACACGTCGAAAAGGCTGAGTCACGAGCCGGAGGCGAACGCGGCCGATTACAGTTCACGGATCACGACATCGACGCAACGCCTCGCGCTATACGTACATATGGACCGCCAACTTATTCGAACTTTATACATCGTTGTGCGTCGATGAAAATATCGTTTTTTTTTCGCATGAAAGAAATCTAGTTTTAATAGCAAATAAGTCGGAATAGGTTTCAGTATGACATATAGAATATGTGTTAGCCGAATTTGATGAACAAAATAAACATGACTGTTTTGGCGTGATAACGTCTTATAAATCGATGAACGCCGACTGCACGCACGAAAAAGCATGACTCATTGTCGCGTTCCGCCTGAGCCGAGCGTGCGAGCGAGAGCGCGGAACATAGAGAGGCTCGATCGGCCTAAGCGCTTGTGACGCATCTATCTCTTTACTGTATAATTTAAGTAGAAAGATATTTGAATTAACGAGTGCAAATAAATGCTAATTTATCGAAAACATTGTCATTTTCAATTAACTCCTTCTTTGTATTATACAAAACAATTATAATTCAGTGATAATAATTCAATTCAATTCATAAAAGAATGCAATTTTTCATCAAATATTTCTTATGAAATTATCACGTAAAATTATCGTCCGTAAACCGACTTTACAGACAACCAATTTTTATGTTTAAAGCAACATGTCGATCATCGATTATCTTAGAATTCGATGAATTCGAACATTATAAGAAAAAAAAAATGAAATTATATCAACTATTATGATGGAGATGATATTCACTGCATTTGTTTCACAAAAACGTTTTCAATGAAATAATACCAGTTCATCTCAAAGCCCCGGAGTTCAACGGCACCGCTCACTTTTAAGACATTACACGTTATGCAGTCCGTTCTACCGACAAACAAAAAACAACATTTTGTTCGTACAATAGTTTTTGCTTGACGAATACACAGATAAATGCAGTGTGTTCAATTATATTATAAATACAATTCTAATGATGTCTATGGGTGCTTTCTTATTTTTACGCCTTTTTTTTTTGCCAAATAGACAATCTTAAAACATGACTCTATCATAGTTTTTTGCATGAGCACTATTATGCAAAAATATATCATAAAAACGTGTCATATTTGAATAGCAAATCTCGGATGTTATTTATTTTAGTACGGTATTTAAAGTTTATAGATTAGTGACAAGGAAAATGAATTTTTCCATATATATCTGTGGCTAAGCTGTGATCGTTAAATTTAAAAGTGATTGTTTTGTATTAATGCAAATGTAATAAATATTTATACTAATATTGAAACAATTGTTCAAATACATATTATAAAAACTACCGTAATAAACAAATTAGTCATTAAATTTATGCGTAGACAAAATGAAACTACGCAATTAAGACATAAACATGTTAAATAAACTTAATAAAATGATATAAATTATTTATATTGATGGATAAAAATTAATGCACAACTAATCAATACATGACTATTAATACGCACCAACTGTAATTAAAACACAACTAAGCTGATAAGGGAAAAAAATAAACTACATGCTATACGATAATCAGGAACTTAATCTAGTTCCATACAAAGCGGTTATTATTAGAGGGAAAAAACCACTACAATGTTGACCAATCCAAGATCGATTAAACTTATAAACAGGATTAACTTAATAATGGTAAATCAATTACTAACTTTCTCCCTATTCAAATCTGATTTTGTATGTACATGGTATTCGAAAAAGTTAAAAAAATTATAAAATAAAATAATATAAATTCACGCCTATTTCCCAAGGGTAGGCAGAGATTATAGATTTTCACATGGTACGATCTCTGTATATCTCTCTTACTTCACAGACATCCACCAATTTTTTTCATGCAAAATCATCTGTTTCAGGTGCTTAACATTTGGCCCTTTATTAATATGCCACCGATTTGATCTGCATAGGATATTCTAGGGAGCCTTGTTAACTTTTCCACCACAAAAAAATCGCTCTGTAGATTTTTTTCGTTACTCTATTTTCATTTATCCTCTTCAGATGGCCAGACTGCAAAAAAATATCTTTTTCTATTCTAACCACTATATCATTCTTCAAATCAAACCGCTCTCTGACATCATTGTTTCTACATTTTTCTTAAGAGACAAGGATTATTAGAAATGATGTGTGATGCATTTAAGAAGCACCTCATCCATCCTTAAAACAGTCATCCATGAATAATTTGATTGGCCACGGTCAAGCTACACATCCCCGTCTGACACCCCTGCGGCTGTCAAACCGGTCAGTGTATGCACCATCCATTCTGACGAAAACACTGGAGCCTCGCGCACTCACGCCATGCATGGACAGGGTTCTCCATAGATAATTTCTTTTCGCTCTATCATAAGCTTTTTTCAAATCTAAGAAAATACAAGAAAGGCTTTGAACCTTGACCGAAAATCTTTCCGGAATGTTTCGCAGAGAAAATCTTGGTCCTGAAAAATGTTGCTGTAAATAACAAATATTGGAGAAAGAAGATTTAGTGTAGTCGCGGAGAAATAAGGCATACGGTTTAATACACCTAAGTTAAAATCACTTAAAATTGTTCATCTATTAGCAGTCAATTTCACATGTGGTCGTGGATAGATCATCTTTCATCCGAAAGCATCACGATGATCGCGTCGCTATCACCGCTAAATATCATTTATGTGCTTCGACTTTGTGTTTTAAAGGAGCGACTAGACAAATCTGAAATAAATATATCGTTTTACAATCCTAAAATTAAGAAAATGTACGTGACTTATTTCTAATATGCCAATTATGAATACAGTTTGGTGTAGTGCGGTTTGAAGTTGCTATTGCATAAATTAAGATAGCAAATAAAAAAGAACGTCAAGATCTGATTTTATGAAGGTGAACAGAAGTCATAAAATATACAATTTAAATACGTTTCGTATTAGCAGTAATATTATAATTGCGACGACATCGAAAACGTAACAGTGCTGCGAAGAAATAATGTTTTACGATATAGTCGAGTCGAAAAGAACTATGTAATAAGTGTAGATTGAACAAATACCCACCTACCTATCCTTCTAGGAAATAGGCGTGAAATTATAAAATAGTATGAAGAATAGTATTGAACAAAACGTAACTTTTATTTTTAGTAAAGTTTTTAGTTTTAGTAAAGTTTTAACATCTATATTTATATTGAATTTATTAAAAAAAGAGATCTATAGAAGTTCCCTTGCTTCACGCATTAAAATATAAACTTGAAAATTGTTCAAAAATATAATTGATGTATAGTATGTCTGAAAAAGATTTTTTTTTTTTGCTTTTCCTAAATTAAATTACTTTACACAATGAGTACAAAATATTTCTGAATATTCTCTAATACCTATCAACAGTTTTATAATTTTTTTTTGTCCCAGTACTAATAATGAGGGCAATTTTAAAATAAAGTTTTTCACAGCGGAAATTATAATGCGAGTAATATGGTAAAAATGTAGTACTTTAATGCAAAAAAGGATTATTTATTTTACAAGTTATTTCAAAATGTATACCTATGTACTGAAGTCGTTCAAAGAGCGTCGTTCAAATAATTTTCAAAGTAAAATTTATACGAGAAGCTGTTAAAATTGTCAATAGTTCCATTAGTGTGAAGTAAATTCGGTAGTTTCCAGACACGGTTACCTTCATCACGTTAAGGTTCTTACTACCCTACTGCCGAATCATACGCTTCTTATGATCTTTTTATTCCACATTAATCATTAAACCTTCAGTCTCCACACTGGTCCAGTGCGGATTGGGAATTATTTACGACCTCTGTCACCAATATGGTTACAATCTAGTTAATGTGCTAAAGATGATGGTCAAATGGTGACCAAACCGAAAAACTCACGGTTAATTCGTGCGTCATGACCAGGAAACAAACCCGCTATGTTCTTAACCACTCGGGCCCTTTTTAGTTATATAAATTTTATCACTTTTGAGTTATAAGATTTAACAATGATACATATTTTAGGCCGATGACTAAATGTGAATTGAACAACATTTATCGACTAAACGACTGATAAAAAATTAAAACTGGAGATCTAAGCCTCCAAAAATTGTTCATTTGTAAAGACAACAGCAACTTCTTTCTGCCCAAACAAAAAAAAAACTACAAGTAACGAAATCATAAATCAAAGAGTGTATTTCAATTCTATATTTTACCCTTTGATTTGGTCGACAAGTTTAAACTTAAAAAAAAAAACGGAAACTCTATGTAATATTTTTTTTTGTGTATAGAATAGTTAAAATATCGTTTGTCTCTTTATTTCTTTTTTTTTAACTGAACCCTTTTCAACCTAATTATTCGCTAAATCCCTATGAAGGTCAAGTCACCTGGCCGGTATAAGGAAGAGCGAGGTCATGGGCGGTCTCTCATGGACCCTTCCTTAACTTTCCATTGCAGGGCTAATGAACAATGGGAAAGTTTTAGTATTTAACTTGATATTTTAGTCTGAGTTTTAGAGTACTTCATTTTTGTTTTTTTGAGATTTGCTATAATGTATACAATGCATGCGATTTTGCGACTGTATCGGATTTCTTCACATGAAATAAATGTAATGTAATGAGGTTAAATAGCTGTTAATATCGACGTTTGAATTTTTAGGATTTTTAGGATTTAGGAACTTTTTAGGATTTCGTACACCCGATGAAAAAACGGGTCACTCTCTTGTCCGTCCGCCTGTCACGGCCCGTTCTCTCCGAAGAAACGACAGACTTTCTCGGACAAAACAAAAATTTGGACATTTACAGAATTAGAGCTAATTCGATCACGGACATATAACATAATGAAGGAATTTGAGTTAAGACTTTTGAGGATTAAATTACAAAATTAAAGTGTTTTATCAAACTATTTGTCAAACATGAATTGAAAAATAACTTCAAATACACACCGATAAATATTTCATGTTTTTGCGCGCTACAGGCTTAAAAACAGCGGGAAGTGTTAGAAACAAATTTGAATAAAATCACAAATGAAACATATTATTTATAATATTGAATGCTTTCTGAGCATTATTCATAATTGATCAGTTTTTTTAAATCCATTTTGAGGATTTTAGAAAGCGAGCTTCAAAAACTATTTCCAAAACAACATAATTCATGTACATATAAAAAATAAATTTGTCACACATAATTTTTCGTTAATCCATTGCTCTTGTCGCCGTTATTCTGATATTGAAGAGACTTCCTTTTTTTGTGACTAAACTATTCTTCTTTTTCACTTGCGTTTCATATTTGATAATAACACGTTGTGCGATGAAGTTGGGTTCGATGCACTAATTTCCGCTTCCTTTGGGTTTGCTCTGTTTAGTTCACTGCTCCGGCTGACGCGTTGTCTTTTAACCATAACGCACCGGATCCTAACCCTGAGCACGGGCCACTGGATAGATGGTTTTAACCTGAGTCAAATTTAACCACTTTGTCTGTGCGCAAGACTTTGACCCCGATGTTGTCACAGGAGACAACGGTCACGACTGCGATCAAAAACCCGTACTGCATCATCGTGGCGGATTTAAGATCTAAGCCAAGAAAGAGAAAAAAATATTGTTCCACGTCTTTATTGCTTCTCGTGTATATAATATACTTATTGTATAATATGTAATATACTATATTTATATATAAAATTCTGCCCGATAACAGTCTCTAAATTTGTTACAAAAAAAAAATTTGGTTGCCTGTAAAGTCGGTATACGGGCGAAAGTTTTACGTGACAACGACTTTGAATGGTAAAATCATTTTAATGTGAATATTCATTCGTATAGTAGGAAGAAGGATGAAATAATAGTAACAATTTAAAACATTTATTTATACAAAGAATTATATTTAAAACATTAATTTATACAAAGAATCTCGCACTGAATTTCATATTAACAAAATTTTATTTTACCTTTACACATACATACGTATTTATATACAAATATACATACAATAACTTGCAATACATTTGCAAGCTATGCACTAATTCTCTAGTGCTGCGCGCGGCAGACCGATCATAGTTGAGTGGGAGAGAGACGCAAGGCATTCGGCGGGCCTCTCTCTCGTTCGGTGACTCATCGTTACGTTACCGAGCGTTACACCTTTTTCATAAGTGACTCCCAGCCGCAACCTAATTTAAGACGTTGTCACGTCAAAAAAACGAGATGGTTTAAAACATTTGAAAATAAATTCCAATTTTCATCACTTCATCATCATTTGCAAGACACGTCTCGATGTTTAATGGAGGTATTACCGTACGTTATAGCCTGACCAGAGCGGCGAGTCGGCCAATCATCATCATGATTATATGATTCACTGGCCTCCTCGAATTCGTTCGGTTACAAGATATTTCAGCTATTAAAGTTAAACAAAAAAAAAACTACTTGCAACTGGTGAATAAACGAATAATTCGACGACGCACGCTCGCTTGTTTTAATGTTTGTAAAAAAAATGGTGGTATGTATTATATTACATCGATCGTCATAAAAAAAATTTGGTTGCCTGTAAAGTCGGTATACGGGCGAAAGTTTTACGTGACAACGACTTTGAATGGTAAAATCATTTTAATGTGAATATTCATTCGTATAGTAGGAAGAAGGATGAAATAATAGTAACAATTTAAAACATTTATTTATACAAAGAATTATATTTAAAACATTAATTTATACAAAGAATCTCGCACTGAATTTCATATTAACAAAATTTTATTTTACCTTTACACATACATACGTATTTATATACAAATATATACAATAACTTGCAATACATTTGCAAGCTATGCACTAATTCTAGTGCTGCGCGCGGCAGACCGATCATAGTTGAGTGGGAGAGAGACGCAAGGCATTGGCGGGCCTCTCTCGTTCGGTGACTCATCGTTACGTTACCGAGCGTTACACCTTTTCATAAGTGACTCCAGTCGCAACCTAATTTAAGACGTTGTCACGTCAAAAATGCTTTTAGAATTAGTATGAAAAATAACGTAATTTGACAAATAGAACTTGTAAATTGACTTTAAGTTTTACAATACAGAAAATCCTTTTAAATATTTCATCGTTAGGCAATTCCTATTTTACGTTATAGGATATAGGACAAAATTGTCTATACATATACGTGTATAAGGAAGATATCTTCGATGGCCTAATCTAAGAAGGAACCGGTCTAACGGCCCAGAATAGTTCACCTTGACACAAGACTCATAGAACATTGGCTTTCATTTCCATTAATTATAACGATATACTTATTTATAAACGTTATTGATTGGATATTTTTTAAATATATTAGATAAAAAAATAAATAAAACAAATCGGCCAATAAAAAATAAGAGTTTATGTGATAGAATATCTCCAATTTGTAAGCGAAAAATCATGTTGACATTTGATTAGATAATTCCTAAAAGGTTAGATAGTAGAAAAACTTTGTATTAAATTTAATAAGCTCGTGTGAGTTCATATTAAAACATACGATTTAGCTGATAAAATCAATTTATGAACTTCTAGGTGTAAGAGTTAGTTATTATAATTCCAAAAGTATTTTTTCCAATTAAAATTCAGAATACTATTTTTTATGCATAAAAAGAAAAATATAATAATAATGATAGAAACAATAGTAAAAATAAACGACATTAGATAAGAATTAAAAGGTGTACTGTCAGTCAGATAATGACCTTGATTGTAATTTAAAAGTACAATCACGTATTTGAAGTAGCGCTAGAAGTATGGTTGGTGTAAACCTTATATTAATATCTTATTGTTAATAACTTCTACACCCCTTCTAATGTATTCAAATAAACATAATGCTAGTGCAAAAGTATTTGCCAACGTAATACATAATTATTTTAATGTGTCAAACCATTAACGTTGATTTTCATGCTTGAAACTTTTTAACGATAATTTTAAAAAGACCATAGGTTTTTTTTTTTATTAAATTTGTATATCCGATGTCCAATAACTATCCGATTCCTTTTGATTTATAATTAGCGAAAATTTTATACTAGTCATAAGACATTAAAAAAAAATCTTACAACATATATCATTTGCCAATCTTTGTTTGTTTAACACTTACTATAATTATAAAATGGCATTGAAGTTGTAAAGATACTAATAGTGAAGAAATAAAGGTTATATTGAGAGAGTATACACTAAAGTGTAGCGATATAGGTCGTTTAAAATTCAAATTTAAATTAAATATAAAGTTTTAATTTCTAATGTTGTTTGTTTTTCACTATATATTGATAAGCGCTTTAGGTTAACATTTATGGAATTGCTTTGAAATTTCTTCGTTTATTTTATCATGTCAACAGTTATTGCTACATTTTTTACTGTTATACGATAATAGTATTGGTTTCATGTGTCTACAACTAAAAAAAATACAAGTATTGACTTAAATTACGGATTTAAATACAAAATTACTGGTTAAAACTATTTTTGATAACGTTTATTCAGATTCGATTTTTAATTTTTAAAGGTGATATTTACACTGGATTCGAAGTCAGACTCGCGAAATCCGCATAATATTTTTCTTCATTAAAATGTCGCTTGCATAAAGCGAACATTTAATACCGTTTTTTTGACATTTGTCTATACAAAATTCTAAACTTTTTTGTATTATTTCCCAAAATGTATTAAATATAAACAAAAAAAAAGCACATTTTTACTTACTTATATAGTAGTGAATTTATTAGACGATTGATGTCCTACAAATTCTGTGAGATCATTATATATCGCACGCACGCGAAGTGTTTGAGTTTAAAATTGTCGAAGACTAGTAATTTTCTGGAATGTTATTCAAATCACACTTATAGGATAATATGAATACACATATATCAAAAATCATTATTATTATTATACTATCACAAATGATATTTCTAAAAATCGTTTATTAAATATTGTATTTAAAAAAAACTGAGTAAAAAACAATACATCTACAGGATATCTTTGTTTATGAATTCTGCATATAGTTACGATAAAGGTCGAAAAATATGTACTGGAAACACGTGTTTTAATTAGCTTTAGAATTACTATCGGTAGTTTCGTACTGAATATCTATTTCTTAAAATTCGTTATATTTCAGAATAGACCACAGCTAACACGTGATTTTGGTGATGGGCTATTCTAAAATTAAACTAAAACGTGGTTTTAGTGGTGGTTAAAGGCTACAAATACTACTGTAACGCAGCTCGGTGTTTGTAGACGTCACTATGTTACTGGTGGGCGTTAGTTTCCTTTTACATAACAGTTTTTGAGAATGATAAATCTATTCTCGTACTGTTTTACTTTATAAATCAGCAATAAAATTCAATTCTTTACTAAAAATCAAATGGGTTTCATTAGGCTCATTTGATTTTTAATAATAAATGAATATTCAGTGCACTTCTCCATTTTCCGAATATTTTAAAGTCGATTTAACAAACCATATTAAATTAGAAAAATTAAAAAACATTTAAATTTTCAAAATGATTATGAAGGGATGATTACGTAATACGAGTGACTGTTAAAGTTCATAGTTTCGAACCCCTGCCGGCGTAATGTTTCCGGTTTTTTTAATGCACTAGAAAGAGACAGACGGCGTGAGACCGAGGTTTCGCGTGCTTTATTCCTTGTACAGGGCTTTTAATTTTTTTCTTTAATAGTAATCATGCGTGTTATTTCTCAGAGCAGAGTCAGGTGTGGTCGATATTGTGACTGTTATGTACATGAAAATTATAACTTCTAGCATATAATCGGATCGTTTTCTTATGCTTTATGAATAACTTATGTATGTGTTGTGAGTTTTATAAATAACACAATGAAATTTGTTATCTGTAATTTAGTATTTTAGTATCAGTATATTTATTATGCTAAACGACAGTTATAAATTTTACGATCATGATCATGCATAAAAAACTGTCTGATATTGAGATATGATTTTATTAAATAAGGGGTAGGTTGCGCGTTGCGATTTAAGCATTAAGTGTACGAGTTAACTATCATTGTATTAAATTTGAAAATAACGTTAACCTCAGTTATTTGCACGTTCATTCTTGTCTGAACTAAGCTACTTTATTCTACTTTTACGGAGCGTGCCATTGGTTTGTGCGCTGTAATTATCGCGCTTGGCGAGTGCGTTCACAACACTGATGTCAGACCTCTGATGTTTTTCTTCTCATTTTTAGAGTTCCGAGCCAAAATGACAAAAATGGAACCTTTTTAGTTTCGTCATGTCCGTCCGTCCGTTCGTATGTCACGGGCATTTTATACAAAAACTACTAAACGCATGTTGTTGAAATTTATAGAGTAGGTCTATTATATAAGCCGCTACTTAGTTTAGTAGCTAAATAAGAAAATAAATATTTCTAGATGGGGCATTCCATTCATGTAACAGAAGCTGAAGAAAGAAATTTTTAGAAGACGTCTACTTGTGGCATATATTTCGACAGTTCTTTAAAAATATTTTAAGATTTATAAGCCTTTTTTTGAATGATTGAATATTTTTTGAAATAATCGATTCCAAGCTACCTTTGAAAGTAAAGAGAGGGGACACACAATTTCTGGTAGCAGAAATTGTGGGTCTCTTCTCTTTGTTATCTAAATCATACATCCAAAAATTATCAAAAAAATTATGAAGGTAACGCTTAATACATACTTTCAACGAAAATTATTTTGAACATGATTGGATAAATCGTTTTTAGGTTGTTATCGAAAAACTGCGCTTGTCAACAAAAGAACGTAAATGCCATGGAGATACGCTCTTATGCTGGTGCTTTTTGGAACGAAGTTCCTTACGGCGGGCTTGGAGGAGATAGGGATTTTTCTGCGCGACCGAATTGAAAAAAAATGTGATAGTAAAACCGTAAGAAAAAGTCCGTGGAATAAAACCGTAAGAATAAGAAAAAGTCCGTGGAATAAAACCGTTAAATGAGACGTGTGCAGGCGCAACAGTCGTATATTTTTAGATATGTCGTTATTTTACTGCGCGTTTATTGGCACAAGGTGACGCGAGCTCGGCGAACGGCGAGCGCTGATTGGTGGATCACACCGGGCACGGCTGGCATGAGGCCGCGCGACTTGTTTACGACTTCGCGCGATTACCGAGAATCGGTCGGGGTTATTTTCCATTAACAAATAGATGTCGGTAAAATATAAGAAATAAATCATAATAATCGTAATTTTTTTCGAAAATAGAATTAACAATAAGAACAGAAAATGAAGATGATTGAAGAACAGATAGTAAGGAGTAAATGTCATAATTCCACTACAACGATCACCAAACGATTTAAGTAGCATCTTATAATAAAACATATTCCTGTCATAACACTTAAAGTACATTATATTTTTTTTTTTTGCACGTTGTGTCGATTCTACATTAGCCGAAGGAACTTCGTTCCTACCTGGTGTCCCACGACACCACTCGTTTTTTTTTTAGTTTACATTATATCAAGAGTAATAGTTGATATATCTACTTGTTAGCTATAGGTGATTAAATACCTGACTAAAGTGCTTATACTTATTATTTGCGGGAAATATGCAAAAAAGTGTAACAACGTAGTTTTTTCGTGTGTAGTTCCATTTCTTTGTAGTAACGGCTTCGGAACCCTACATTGAGCATGGTCCGACACGCCCTTGCTTTTAATTGAAACTATTTTGGATAATGGTGAGTGAAGTGCAAATGTTATGAAATTGAAAAGTTAGAGAAAACCATATAAAATACGTTATATTTCTACGAACTATTGGAATAACCATCGAAGCTTATATTAAATTAAAGTTTTTAAAAAAATTTAAATTTTACATATATGTTTTATTTTTATTTTACGTGTTATCAGTTTCTTTGTGTTTCATTAAAAACGCAAATTCGCAGCATCGCCGAATCATGCCATCAATTATATCCCGCAATCACTCCACATCTCCAGTCCAATTTTCTACTTACTACCTGCTTAGTTGTCGTTCTCTGTTGTCATATAAAATTGTGGATCGTCAATAACAGACAAAAAAAAAATCCACGAATTCTACCAAATATTAATTTCAAACACTTTCACAGCGCAGTGTTGTATGTTCACTTCGGTGCGTGTTAGGCCGTTTTTGGAAAACATTATTCGTCCTTTTTTACGAACGAAACGGGCCCGCGCGCCCGGCGACGCCGTGACCCGGGGCGGCCGGGCGGCGACAAGGATTCGTGTCCGTTAACACAATGCACCGATCTTTCATATTTTATCTTTCGTTTCTAATAAATTAGGTATCTTTTATACATTTCAAAGTGTTAATTAAATATTGTAAGGGTATTACCACCTGTTTTTGATGTGAAACGTGTTCTGGAGCGACTCGACGGCGACCGTGGCGCGGCAAACGGCATGACGCTTTCCCGTGCCGTCATACACCCTTTACGCCGTCGCTGTCTAGTCCCTTGTGTGTAGGGTGCGTATACTACATATTTCATTGCTTCTCCATGTGCCTTGTATTTAAATTCTGTATATATTGTTATAGTAAGCATAATAACAAAAACATATTTGCGTTATTAGCGAAACTATATCTTTTCATATATATTAATCCATATTTATTTACTGGTTTCCTACAATTACGATTTTCGCGAACGCGAATTGCATAATTTGAGTAATTATTCTCACGTTTTCCTTGTTTGCCACTTTTATAATTCTAATAATATACAGGTAACTATACTTTTTTGTATTAATCTTTGATTTACATTTTTGTATTCGTTAACGAAATAGCATTAAGCATACAGTCATAGTAAAAATATCTAGCGCCCCTTGCGCATTGGGTCTTTATAAATAAAAAAACTTCCATCGAAATGAGGTTGAGTTAAGCGGACCTCATGCATGGTGGTAGCGTGTGAGATCTTGGCAGACAATTCGAAATGTTGGTAAGTTCGCCAACTATGTTAAATACAAAAAAAAAGCCGTCACTTTTAGTACATGTGGTAAAGCCATACTTATGCCGACTTGGCTACAGGAAGAAAATAAGACAAGACAGAATAAAGCCATGCACTCCGTCCAGTTAATGAGAGTTACGATGGCCCACTGTCCCCTTCATCAGCCCATTTCCCTCTTCATCACATGTCCTAGTCCTACTCACAATCCACTCCTGAGTTATGAGTGTCTATAGGCGGCGGTGACGAACTATTCTCTGGTAGAGTGCATGCTCATTTTTCCCTTGAATCTATATATATAAAAAAGAAAGCGTGTTTGTATGTTCCGGGTAGGCTCCGAAACGGCTGGTACGATTTCAATGAAACTTTCAGGAAATCTTTAGATTGACCTGACGAGTAATCCTGTAAAGTTTGGTGACGATCGAAGCACTTTACTTTTTGAACTGTCAAATATAGGTATGAAAAATAAAAAAAACACGGGGGGCGAAGCCGCGGGCGGGCCGCTAGTATGCTATAAAAATACAATACAATTTTCGTAGATTGTAATATATAGTTGTAGTTCAATACTTTCTGTAGTAACTTAATAAATAAAATGAATGAGTTCGCTCTTCTTTTTGCGACTAAGTATAGCTGCAGTTTATACAACTGGATGATTATCGCAAAAATATACAATTCGTAGACCTGACTAGACTATTAATATTATACACACCCACGCGCGCGCGCGCGTAGTATGCATCACCTCTAACCAAAGACGGTTGAATTATTTCAACTGTAATTGAAATATTTCAAGTCACGTACTTATGTGAGTACGCGGCAAGTTGATATGCATATTTGTACAAAATCTCGTCAGAAGATCCGCTTTTTATATCATATGCGATTACATCCAAAAAATATAATATTCCCGGTCCATTCCAGTTTCTTTACGTTACACGTTTCAAGCACTTGCAATTTTGAATTGTGAAAATGTACTTATGAGAACACTGTTCTTATGTTTTCTTTAATACAACTATGTACTTTTAGTTGATTCGGAGCCTGAACTGAGCATAAAGTGCTGTAAAAATTATCAAACCCCTACGATTTTAGGTCATCCAAAGTTTACATCAATCTCTTACTTCATCTCACAATGATGAGGGCCGAATTAAAGATAAATCTTTGGTTTTATAAAATAATTCACTTGAGTATTTTAGTGATTGCGTTGCCGAAAGGGAATATTGGGCGTGATATTAAAAAAAAATAAAGGTCAGGGGTATAAGGAATTTCATCTGCTGATACGTTAGTCAAACATGATAACACCTGTATTTGTACACTCCCATTCACGCGCCGCAGGTAGGCAGACGCGTTTCATGGAAATGGTAGGGAGAACCAGTAGTTAGACATTCCAAAAAAAAAAATCATTCAGATTTTCTGTTAAATAACATAAAAACTCGATTCCCTTACACTTTAATCTACTTAGCTTCATATAAATTCAATCAATTACATAATTTAATATTTCGTTTGACTACAATATCAATAAAACTTTGAAAGGGCCATAGAAAGTAGTTTATACAGGTCAATGATCGCTGATTAGAAATTCAAGCAAACATATTTATCGTACTCATTAATTTAATTTAAAAAATGCACTCTAATAATCGCATCAATATATATGTAAAAGTTGATTTTGTGCTCTAAAAATAAAATTAAATAACAATTTCATTTTATTCGCAGTTTTACCAGAGTATAATTTTACAAGCAATATAAACACTACTCTAACTGATCACAAACACAAATCGATAACAAATTATAACGCTCTCGGACAAAAGAAATACGCACGTTACAGAGGTGGACATTGCGCTAACAATGAAAAGACTCTATCGACCTCGGAACAAAACTAGTCGTGATGATATCACCGGCGAGCGGCGCGGTCGCCGGCGACGCGGTCTCGCTCGAGCGGTCGAGGGAGCCCCGTTCTCGCCCCCGACGACTGGTTTCCTGCCGCTTCCTCGGTCTCCACGGCACGTGTCGTCGACTCTCGCCGGTTACGCCTTGACCGACATCTCGATGCAGTCGATATTGCAATTTTTTTTCGATAACTATGGGTAAGTTTGCGATCTGCGGTGCATTTGGTAGCATTATGGTTAATGTTTGTGCTGTTTGAGGATTTAAAGTAGGATCTATAAAGATGCGAATTTGGTTTTCGTGTTTGATGTCGCGTGTGACCGTCGAGGTTTTTAAATTGAAAAGTTAGAAGTTGTAATCGGAATTAAAGGCTTTTGAGGAATTCGCTTTGTAATTTATTGAAGAATTTAACTTTTCACAAATACAGCTTTTTGTGAAATGGTTCATCGAAATGTATTTTGAACAGTTACCAGGAATATCAAAAAAATTTTTTTGGTAATGCGCGCACGTATTCTGCTCTACATTGAAAAATCTTTCTTATTTTCTCCTCAATGTACTTCGAATTTAAATACTTTTGGATAATATTGTTTATTTATCAATGGTAATATTATCAGTCAGCGAATCATTTATTTTGATAAGACAATTACTATATAAATTATATTACACATAAATATATGATGCAGATTATTCTGTTTTCCAATATTTTTTTAATGTACCGCTGTAGGTTTACAGTGAGTCCCAATTTAACGTTTCGAAAAAGTGATTGATATTTACAACCCCCTTTTTCAAATGCAATCAAGTTGATTGCACGTAACAATACCTATTTTGTTTGAAAGCTTAGGACAATTTGTCAGGCAAGTCACAAGTTTTGGTTGTAAACACTTTTATTAATTGACGATTTCGTTAATACGTGTTGATAAATACGTTTTAATGTTAAATATTATCTAATTTTAATTTTACATTTAATAAATTAGTAATTCACTAAATCTGAAAATAAAAAAATATAATTTCTTGAATTAAGAACAATGTAGAGCAATACGAATGTAAAACGAAATCTAGATTTTTAATACATATCTGTTTAAAATAAATACATAATTAGGTTTCCTTGAGACATGACCTTTTCTAGCTACCGAAATAAATAAAATATAAATGCATATGCAATGAATGACATTTTAATATATCTCCATAAAAGTAACTGCATTCAGTTTCAAAGAATTTCTTGTCAGCAGTCAAAGAAATAACATAGTCTTAAAAACTTATTTACGAATCGTATTTGTTTTGCAGATAATTATTGATTGATAGCACAAAAATGTTTGACTCTACAGGCTGTAGAGTCAAACGCTGTAGACTACAGCGCATGGGAATGTTCCTTCCACCTCAAAAGCTCATATCAGCTTTTACCTGAGAGCTTTTGCCGACGCCGTAACTGTAAACCGAACAATTTGAGATGACCCGTCGTGTGAACCCCGAGCTAATAAAGTAGAAGCGGTACATGATAAAATGATATTGTATTTTGACTGTGTGGTTTTTTTTTAGTAAAATTGTAATCGCAAATTTGAAACAAAATTTATTACTTTAAATTAGGTTTCATTAGTTAAAATACTATGTATGAAGTTTTGGAATTTTATAACTTATTATTATTAAATGTATTTTATCTTATTTACAATACATTTTTATAAAAAAAGTTAACGGGCTGAAATCATAATATATCTAACGAAGATGCAGTTGCAAAACCACAATTATTATATGAAAAACGTTAGATCACAATTAAGTGACGATAAATGATATTTTCTATGCATAAAAAAAATAGTATAGTTTTATCACGAAAACGTATATTTATGTAGAACGCAGAACTTTTTATGTTCCTGTAGTATAATGATTATAACTAACTATGCACTAACTAATAAAATTTGTTTTATGGATCAGTTTAATATTGAAATGACCCCTAAAATGATATTGGTTTCATCAAAATGTATATTTAGTTGCGTCACGCGGGTGAAGCAGTAGCACTCATAATGTTGTTGATAAAGCGTCGTAACCGATAGTGAAATTACTATCGAAATCGACAGCGAGACCGATACAAGGAGAATGGAATCTGAATTGAACTCAAGAGAGGCACCGGAATTGGAATTTAAATTATGACTGGGAATGGAACAGACGTTGTAAGCGAAGTTCAAATAGAGAATAGAACCGCGATCAGGATCACAATTGAATAGAAAATTACTTGATGTAAAATAATGTTAAATAATTAATTCTACATCAAGTGGACAAAGCCGCGGTTGAGAGCTAACGTTAAATATCTCACGATAAACTCGTCGTCGGTTACTGTCACGGTTAGTATTTAAAAGTACGAATTGGATTATTTAAAAGAGGATTACAGCTTAATTAACATTAATTTCAGAATTATAATTCGCTGTTTGAACCATAGCGTAAAGCACAAAAGCGTTGATGTCTGAAACAAATCGACCGGCCATCTTGAACCGGCAGCGTTGCGTCGGCGGCGGCGGGCCGGCCGCGGGCCCACTCGAGCGCCACTTGCGCGCGCATCGTCCACGCAGCTGCACGTCCGGTCGTCTGGGCAACGTACAAGTGACAGGAGTGTGTGTAGCCATCATTAAACTGTGTTAGTGGCCAGTGTGTGTTTGTGTGAGGACCGTTTTCTGCCGGTACGTTTTAAAGTTACTTTAAACACATTTATTGAGATTAAAGTCATAACTTGTAGTTCATTAGATTAGTCATAAATAAAATATTATATATATTAAGTGATTACTTTTACGGTTAAAATGTATTAGAAGTGTACAATTCTATATACCCATTTCTTCGCGTCGCCTTTAGAGTCATTGCTCTATGTTACGAGTGCACGTCTAGACGGTTTCTTAAGAAAAGACATCAACGCGCTGTTTCTTCTTTATATCCTTTAACAAAGAACAGTCTCGCTTTGTTAGTTCCGGGATATATCTGCATATATTATTATAACAGTAAATTTATATAATAAGTTTTGTTGCTCTTATATTTCTAGTTTCGTAGGAAACGAAATGACTGTTTCAATTTTTGTCTTAAATTAGTTAAAATATTATTTTTTTTAGATTTTAGATATTAAGCGGAATCATGCACAGAATTAGTTCATGTAATATTATTTGTGATATAATTAACACATCAACTAAATGAGTATTTTCATATCAAAGTAGTAATTAAATAGCGAAATATTTATAAATCTTATAAATCAAATAATAATGATTCTCATATAATGGTTATTAACGTCTACGAATAAATTAATACATCCGAAATTAATTTAAAATGATATTAATATCATGTTATGTCTCTGACATAAGATCGGCGTTTGCGAATTAAAACACTAATTGTCTCACGCCCCATTACCCACACAACAAGCTATTTATATTTCGCTCGTATTAGCCAAAACAACACATATTTGCATAACTTTTTGTTGCCAATATTATTCATGGGCGAATACAGTGATTAAAATAATAGACGAATAATTAAATATACATGTCCGACCATATTTCAAAAAATAATTTATAAGGGCGTTTTAATTTTTGTAGTTTCTATCTGATGTAACAATGTAGATACGTGGAAAGTTATCAAAGCATTGACATGATATTAGCTATAAATTTTTCATTATGAAATATATGTTATGATCTTTAAAACTTTTGTTTGAGTGTATTCTGTGTTGCATATGGTCAGAATGGTGTACTTTGGACGCTGGCCTATGGAATTTTGTTATCGGGTCAAGCAGCCGTTATTAACACAATCGTCGTGCTGCAGAAACGAGCTATTCCTGCTGTTTATGATTTGAGACCCACTGGTCTCTGAGAAAAATTTAAAGAAATTAGTATACTAAATTTAGCATGACAACACACATACGAAAACCTGGTATATGTCAAGAGACATACAGAATCGTTCCAAAAAAGGGGCGACGTCCATAACAATTAACACTTGACATAAGAATGGTTTTGCTGCTCATAAAACTCGTCTAGGTAAAGTCAACAAATCATTTAAGGGGCAATGTCTTGCGCTTTTATAATAAAATATCAGCTGAAATTCTAAATTTTCCATTTTATGAATTTAAACGTTTCGTTAAAAGAAAGTTAATGTGGCAAGGGCTATTATACCGTGTACGAATGTATAAAACCCTTGAGATTGAACTGCTCTGCTAGTTATCTGGTTACTTCATATTATTTTTAAATGTCGCCTAAATTATTAATTACTCAATACTTTGTATTGATCAGTGAAAAATAGCATTCCTTGAGTTTCTTGTCCACTCTTCTCAAAGTGAATCAATATTTGGGATAGGTGGTAATGTCGAAAATAATTTATTAATTATTTCAAGTTTAATTTACGAAACGTACGAAATAAAGATATTTTTGTTTTAATTTGATTTGAAACCAATACTTTCTACGTATTTGTAAACATAACGTTTCCCTTTAGGTTGCTTCAACGGAAAATAAAAGGTACAGCCAAGTTTTTCGTGCCGTTATAAGATGACCATCGATATTATAGAGCGTTCGTACACTGTTTTCAACCTTCGAACAGCTTCTGAAATCCTGTTTGTCGAGATAATATTTGCGTTAGAACTCGATACGTGATAAAAAGTATGTTTTTTTTTCTCTCTGGTTTAAAAACTCGTTGGTTGGCTTAAATATTTTTAATGTGACTTTTAATGCGTCGCACGTTCCGTGAAACGTAATAACAATACTAGGGTTCCGTGTGATCGACCGTTGAGAAATTGCACTCTAAGCATTTATAAATCATTTTCACAAAACGGCAGGAAATATAAAAAAAAACTTAATTTAGAGCTCTCAATACAAAATAAATTTATTATGTATGTAAAAAATTAATTGTCTTCATAATGTATAGATATAAAGATGCAATAACTTAGCATTATAATAAAATTGTTATATCGCCTTAGATCCTGAAATGGAGATTTTTGTCTCGTTTTATAGATTAGCTTAAAACAAAATAGGATTTTTCACGAATTCACAAGATATCTAATCATTATGACAGAGTGGTTGACTTTTCAAGCATATTAATTAATGAATTGACGTCATGCTTTAAATAGCATAATTTCAAATTAAATTAAAATGCCCACTTAAGTGTATGCTTTAGAAGTTACCTTCGTTAGTATTGTGGAAAATATGACAACTACGATGCATAAATTTTTAATCAAGTTATAGTATGCCTTTTACTTTATAAGAGTAACATCGCATTGTTTAATTAAAATAATGCAATGCAATCTTTTCTGTCAGCATTTACAACATAATATTTTATTTATACTCAACAATGATCGTTTCTCTATATAAGGTCCTTGTTCTTGATAAAGCGTTAGCCGGCTAACAAAACATCTTTTAAAGATTTGTCGTATTAAATCAGTTAGTTATAAAACATATAATCAAAGTTATTTTCTGCGGGTGCTGCATTGACTTTAGATGAAAATAAAGCGGACCAGGTATTGAGTAGTTTGTTAAATTTCCGTTACACAATGTAGGAATAGAAAAAAATAATTTTTGTAATAAAAGCATTGTAAAATGTTATTTTCAGTCAGGAAAAAGTGATGTAATTCCAATACAGTTTAAAGTATTTTGCATTAATACTTGACACTTTTGATTGTATTAATAATATTTGTCTGAGAACTACAAATATATTAAAAAGAACAGAATGGCGATAACTAAATAATAATTATTCAATAATATAAATTTTGGTGCAGAACATGAGCAAATCGGACTTACTCCTTTCCATATTATAATTTTACGTGTAAATTAGGCACATTTATGCATTGTTTTTATTATTTCATAAAAAAAAAATGCCTATTCAAAATATTTAATTTAGACGATATATTGTGTAATTAAATGCAACCGAATAATTTCTATTTTCACGTATTGCAATTTCCATTTTATTATTAAGATCAAGTAATAAAAAAAAGTAATAATAATTTAAAATTGTGTATGTCAACATTTTTTGGTTTTGAAAAAGTTCAAATGTTTTTTTGTAGCAATATAGGCACTGCGTTCAATGGAATTTTTTATCTATGATTCTTATTACAGCATTGAGAATGTGTGATTAAGATCTTATTTACTAACCATTGCTTTCAATGTGTCTTAGCCGGATAAAAAAAGAAGGAGGATATTCTACAGTTTATAACAAAATGATACGACGCGACTCTCTTAAAGCTTTGATCTATTTTAGAAAATCGACAGTATTTCAGGGTTTAAAAGAAGTAATAGGGATTTTCGTGGATTTTGTTTGATGAACTTAACCTTACACAGGTAAATAAAAATTAATAAAAGGGATCAAAGGCTGCTGAATTGAACGTTTTAGTTGAAACTAACAATCTCGATGGCTTATCTCTTGCATCTATGGTTATTTACTTTACGAAGCATGGTTAGGTTAGTTTAGTTACTTTAAAATGTTTCTTTATGCCAGAAGAAAAATTACGTATATTCAAGTTACAGTTCACGCAAACAAAATAAGTAACCTCCACACACTCATAGGCCACTCAATTTACCAAAAGTATATAAGGTGCGATACAAATTTATGGTGTCTGTGGTTCTCAAATTTAATTTGTAAATTAGGAATGCTATTTTGAAAAACCTACTCAATTTATTAAATAAACGGTTTGGACACTATTTCAAATGATGTCATTCCCTTTAGACTTTCAGATAGTTCCAAACAAATGTCCTATGTAAAGAACAATTGAGTGCTTTATAACTCTTGTTGATAAATATTTTTTTATTTATATTAGTTTACTTTTTAATGTGATCTCTAATGTGATATTTGTGAGTGAAAAATGTCTTTATTAGTAAGCTGTTATATCTCATCATATATCAATGCAAATCCATTGGTATATGATGAGGCATAACACTTTTACATAACTACAACTACATAAAACTTTCGACTTGAATTTTAGACAATCACGACAAACACAACACTAATCTAGTCTCGATATTTGTGAAACTCACCCCGTTTAAGTCTACTAATTATAAACGAAAAAAAAAAATTATAAGTGAACACGCAATCGACCAGCCAGTCGGTTTCGAAAGCAAAACACCTGCCTATATTTCCTACTAGGCAAGGAGAACGAGGCGAGTTTGTGAAATTATACAACAAACTTAGTTTTTGTACAGTGGTAGAACGTTGTTAAAACTTCAAGAAAAAAAAACTAGTCGAATATCATGATTTCGTCCAGGTAGATAATTGCGTATTTTTTTCTAAACAGACTACAAAGTGGTAAAATGTGGACTGTAGCACTCCTTTAACAGACATAGCTTTTTCTCTGGCTGCACCCCTTAGTGTGTATTCCATTATAGTGTAGAGGATTTTTTATGACAATGAAAAATCCTGCAAAAGGTCGTGCCACCAAATTGTTGGAGCTTTCATTGTATTGTATTAAAGCTCATAAAATCTATAAATGCCCTTTGGACATAATTCTTGGGAAAATGCCATTAAGTCATCGCTATTTTCTAAGCCACAATCATCGGACCCACAACAGTAGTGATACTCTTAATTCGCATCTGTTGTAAATTTGATGACAAAAACATTTTGACACGTTTGTGCAAGTTCTTTTAAATTAAAAGCGCGTATTTTAATGCCCTCTGTATATACCTCATGACACTAAATTAACACTTTTTTTTGGTCGGCTACTTTTCTTACATAATATTGATTATAATTTATAATATTGATTATATTGAACACATAAAAAATAATTAAAAATAAAATACAAAACGAAGTATTAGAGATTTACGTTACTTTTTCAAACAAAGATATCTGTAATCAAAGTTACATTATTAATATAACACATATGAGGTTTATAGCATAATTTAAAGGAAGGTTCTCATTTTATTTAAATGTGATGTTAGCCATTACATTTAAATAAAATTAGTACTTTATACTTAGTATTTAATATGAAAACATATCGCTCTATCGATGATTAAGAAGCGATGACCTACAAAACAAAACCATGTCATCTTCTCATTCTTCCAAAGCCGTCCATAGCGAAAGATATCAACTTTTAAAATAAATGATTATGCTGACGTCGAAAAATTTGCTTCATAATTTTCTATCATTACCAGCTTCAGTTACATCATGTAAACAGTTACATCAATACTAAGTCAATTAACAGACGTGCGTTTCTCGTCCCGACTGAAAAATGCATTCGTGCAAACGAATCTATTTTTTCTATGTTTTCTCATATGGGACAATATTTATACTTTTTCCACATTAAAGTTAATTAAGGATATGTGAAAATTTAATTATTTATTTTATTTTTATACTCATTCGGTTCTACTTAGCAAACATATGTATTTTCTTGGTTAAAAAATACGTATGTTTGCTAAGTGGGTTGTATGTACGTTGACAAAACGGTCAACTTATATTGATAAAGATACAAATGACATTTAATAAACAGCTTCCCAGCTATTGGTATTCCGTATGCTACAAGACAAACTTATAGGTCTGTACTGTGATTTAAAACATTTGTACATGTAATGATTTTCAAAAAAACCTTAACCTACATAATAAAGCTACTCAAATCTGATAGTTTATAAAATAATTAAATATTTTTTCCATCATCATGACTGGTTAGCGATATTAAGTCAATCATAAACGTAACTATGACGTACATTAATATAATAAATTAATATAATGGACTATGTCCAGGCATATTACAATATATTTAGTTTTTATAGCAATCTTTCAGTTATCACACACGCACATATAATATATGTTATTATTATATGTATTATATGTTTATTGTATCACCGACCTACCTTTTTGTTTCTATTAACATATTTAAAAAATAAATAGTTTAATTTAATTTACTAACTTATTCTGTTTTTATTAATTAATTTGGACATTTATTTATAGCTGTTATTCACTCATAACAATAAACTCTCCTAAAATATCTTTTTAATTTCACAATATAAGACCACAAAAACATTTAAAGAAAATTTTATACCATAAAATAACGTACTCCGTTTTAATATAACTTCATATCTCGACAAAATTATTTGAAAACATCGAACACGTGTCACGACCGAATAGCTATTTTGTAATAAGTAGATGTTACTATTTGAAACGTGCCGACGTGATGACGTCACTTTTACATCAACACAGATCGGCATGCGTTGCAGTTTTGAATAAGACCGCATACAGGCGCGAGCGACCTGCATCGCACGGGCCGGTCGGCGCGCGGTTTTTTTGCGCGCGCGCACAATTTCTGCGCGTTTAGACAAAAGCGAGCGCGGGCGGCCTTCGCGCAACCGGTCGCAGCCGTTCGCCGGCGGTACAGCCGACGGCAAAAGTGGGCTTCGGGCGCGCCGCCCGCCGCCGAGGAAATCGACTTTTTTACGCAAAGATGTAGACGTTTACGCGAACGTCTCAAACCGCGAAACGGCTCGGCCCGAAAACGGTTGGAAGTTAATAAATGCGATTGCGTTAATCAATAAAGTCGTTTATGAATATAAATCGATATAAAAATTTCATTGAAGGCGGGTTCGAAATTGAGAACACCGCTGTGATTTTCGAAACTTTATAGATACGCTATATTATACTGTTTTTTATTTATTATATAATTCTGGTTTCAAAAATATCTCATTATACAAAAACGATCTGCCCCCAAATCTCATCGGACCTTTTGAAGGATTTTTTTCATGAAGATCAAAGAGCGAGCCGCTCAATCCGAAATAAAATCATAGCCAGAGATTACGAGTCGACAATGAGGTAGTTAAAACTTGGTACAACAAAAAACAAAAAAGTGAAATATACGTATATGCTTGTAAAAAAGAATATATACATTTAAACACTATATACGTATAGCAGTTGCTTCGACTGCTGAGAGAGAGAGAGAAAGAGAGAGAGGGTATTTGTTGCCTATAGGAAGAGAAAGTTAGACTCGTGGAGAGACAGTGTGCACGCCGCTGCTTCTCCACTGCTTCTTTCTCTCTTTGTTCCGATGAGAAAAATATAGCGTTATGTAAGCGTTAGTATCCAATACCATACTAACGTTTACATAACGTTATATTTTTTGTGTACTAGCGATAAGGAACTTCGTTCCAATAAATATGTATTTAAATAAACAGAGAAAGTACTCATCTTAATAAAATAAGTAACTCACATTTGTATTATTGTGTGGCTTATAAAAAGCGATGTTTAAACACGACAATTTTTTTTTTTACGAATAAATTTTGTTATGATTCCGTAAAATGAAAAATATTTCATACTAATATTTTGATACACTAAACGCAATTGCTTACAGTTTTTATAGTTACCATAACATTTTGTTTGTTATTAATTCCTGCGCTATATTTCATTTCGTGTGAAGTTCAATTTTTGTAAAATATTTAATCTTTATGATTCTTAATAACGTCACCTTATGTCCTATTGTGACAGTTATATTTATAAGCATATTTTAAAACTTCTCTTTAAAAATTATGATACTCCCTAAAAATTTTAGGTTTTTTTTTTGTACAAATAACGACCGAAGTATCAAATGTTGTATGTAGTCGCTACCTTTTTGTAACAATATTTTCCTAAAATAGTTATCGTAGAAATTAAACAATAAAAAAGCAACAAGTTGGCGTCTCTAAAAAATAGTACCAGCCATAGTTTTGCAGGTGGTATGATCCGCACACACGTTTCTTTCTTCATAATCATTCGTCGATCCTTTTATAAAAGATAATCGGTTCCGGGCGCTACAAAATTAGATCCTTCCTCAACACGTCATTAATTCGGTCTACATAATTTTTTTACGACGCCCCTCGTACGTTGCAAATTTCTTTCGTCAGTCCATTGTCGTTCAGAAATCTAATCCGTCTCTACTTTTTCTAGAATTTTCCAATAAATCCACCTGGAATTTTCTATTAAATCTACTGAATTCCCGTTTCCCTTGGGAATTAGTATTTGAAACGTGTACAAAAAATAAATCCGGTGTTGCCATAATGCACTGCCATATCGTTACTTGTCGCGACGAGCGTACCCGGCTGACTTTCGAGTCGGCCCTGCCCACACGTGACGGACGCGAATGCGCGCGGCGACAGTAAGCTGTGCGACCTTTGCACGTTGTATACGCAACATGTTGCCGTCGTTTATGTAAAGCGGCGATTGGTCAACAAATCGGTCGATTATTATCCGGTTCATTAGATTAAATCGCCGATGCTGAGGCATCTATAAAATGACGCACAAGAATTGACGTTGATTTGTAGATTATTAAATTATTAATGTAGTAACACTCTAATTGCTTGCCCATTCTTCGCATGGTTGAATCAGCATTTTGAATGGCTGGAAAATGACGTACAAGTGTAATTCTATTGCCTATGTGTGTTCCGTATATTCTATATTCCATTACATATTTTATCACCTACCTTATGATATTTTAGAATATGATTTGCTTTGAAATGAAACAAATTTTTGCATTCTATCTTCAAAGTCCTTGATTTTATTCTCGCTAGTGTCAATTAAATAGTACGTAAATATATAGCTTTATTTTATTTTATTTATTGTTATCAATGTTTGTCTAATTTATGTAAAACTATTATTACCGATTACAAAACCATTAACATAACTATGTGCATCATAAAGATACGAACAACGGGTTTTTGCTTTATTGTCATTATTGGATTGTGTAGTAAGTTAAGAGCGTTGTTATTATGTTGATGTACGCTTTATTATTAATATATTTTAATTAAAACCTTAATTAATTGAATTTGTAGATTTTATTAATTTCTTTCATATCTTTGACGAGAAAGATTATATATCAAAGTAATACCGTGAGTACATAACGTTTTTTTAGTAATCGATACGTATGAAACGTCGCGTTCTGCCTGACTCCTCGCAGTTAAACTGGCGCAGTGTCGATTGGCCGGCTACATGGTGAATACCTTTTTTGGATCTAAACACCCACTAACACTTTCAGTCGTAATATTATAATGTACGTGTTGGGACTGAATGAGGAAGTAAGTTCGAGATTAGAACGAATAACGGTACTTGAAACAAAATCGGGACCAACTAAACTTAATCGAGATCGACTAAACATAATCGGGATCACCATCGAAAGGGAAACCGTCGACGTCATCAGAACCGGGCCGGGTCCGGGATTAAGATGTTAGCTTGAGAATCCCAATCAGGGTAGAATTTATATAAGAGTCGAAGAATGTTATTTGTCTGAACACTAACGAAGCCGCAAGCTGGCAGCTATATAATAAATACATTTGTAGTTTTAACAACAAAACACGGATCTGTTTATTTACTTGTTTTTTAACAAGATACTAATAACTATTTCAACGAGATATGTTTGTTTTAAAATAACGCACAATCTATAGAAATATATTGAAGTTTAATGAAATGTCGATGATTTTTCAGGACGTGCAGTTTTTTTTTCACCACCAATGGGTACGTCGTAAACGCGGAACTCACTATATGAATGTGTTTCTATAAAGCAATCATTTAAAATAGTGTTAAGTCTTACAATAATATTGCTAGCTTTTGCCCGCGACTCCGCTCGCGTAGACAATAAATGAATTCCTTCATCTTGTATATCTCACCGCTATGAAATAAAGATCCTCTATCCCCGGTTCTGGTCTCGGTTTCGATTCTGCTCTCCGTTCCGCGTTATGTATCCATTATGGAGAGAAGGAAGCAGTACATGTGACGGTAGATGAAAAACTTCTTTTGGACACAATTTGCGTAAAATCCGTTCTCCGTGAACGTCTACGTCCCGAAAAGAGTAACTATGCGAAAGTTCAAGTCAATTGGATCTATAGTTTCGAGATCTCGTGATGAGTCAATCAAGTGATATTTCGCTTATATATATAAGCGAAATATTGCTTTTGAATTATGAGTACAATATGTATTAGTATAAAATCTTATTGCAAAACTCTTTTTGAAGCTTTGCGCTAAATAGGATAAATAATTATTCGTTACAGAATTAGATCTCAGTAGTTTGTAAACTGTGCATCATCTTTTACTAAATCCATCATCACACTCGCCTCACATTCGTGTTTACGTGTCACGACATATCACGACACATCACGAGGCGTTCAAAGCGAAAATTTCATAAGTAAACAGCTTTTAAAGTTAGACCATAATTGCCGGGCAAACAATAAAATTACGACTTCCATTACGCACGACCGCCGGCAGCCCACGGCGGGTGCGAAACGTGTTATGAGCTGTGCACGAAGTAAAGCATCATCATAGGATCAAACACTTGGATGATGGCGGATGGGGGCGCACAAAAAAATTGGAAATAACAAAACACCCACGCGTCACATCAAAGAGGTCTCGATTAACGTATCCGGTTCGATAACATTCGGGAATATGCATCGGAAATAAAATTGACGCCTTTTTTTATAATAAGTTTTTTTTACGGGCGAACTAGCATGCCCGCATAAGGTGCTGCTCATGGGCAGTCGCAACTCCAAAGAAGTCACCAGTGCGTTGCTAACTTTTAGAAACCGGTCAAGAGCATGTTGGGCCATGCTCACTGTAGGGTTCCGAAGCCGTTCCTAAAAAGAAATGCGTTGCAGATAACAAAACTACGTTGTTACACTTTTTTCCCCATGTTTCCCGCATACAATAGGTGTAAACACTTTAGTGGTCTGTAACTAGAGAATTAGTAGGTATGTCGACTATTACTCTTAAACTAGTGTCATCTAAAGTGCACTAGTAAAAGAGCGTATCTTTACTGCACTCACGTCCTTTTGTTAATAAGCGCAGTTTTTCGGCAATAACTCAAAAACAGTATATCTGATCATATTCGAAATCGTTTTTGCTGAAATATTTATTAAGCATTACATATGTAATTTTTTTCATATTTTTGGTCATACAGTTTAAAAATAAAGGAGAGAACCCAATTTCTGCTACTTTCAGGCGATTATTTCCGAATACGTTTGTGTGTTTAAAAAAATTGTCGAAATATATACCACATGTTAAAGTTTGCTGAAAAAATTTTTTTTCAGCCTCTTTTTCGTGTATGAAGTACCCCCCTAGAAAAATTTCTTTTTATTATTTAACTACCAAACTAAATAGCAGTTTATACAAGACACCTATACCCGAATTTCATCAATATACGTCTTGTAATTTTTGTATAACAAGACAGACGGACAGAGGGACATGACAAAACTATAGGGTTCCATTTTTTCCATTTTAGCTTGTAACCCTAAAAATCTAGATAATCTAGGAGTGACGAGACGTGTATAAAAATATAATTCAAAATCGAACTGAAAGTTTACGCGTGGAAGTGGACTTTAAACCAATAAACAAAATATTAAGTTAAACTAGATGTAATTGCATTTTTTTTTTTGTTAATTTTGAGACTTTTAAACGGCTCAGTGTACAAAATTTAGACGTTATTTTGTATTTTTCTTTATATTTTATTTTCTGTATCATAACATAACGGCATTCTCATCGCATACCTCAAGGCAATATGTATTTTGGGCACGATCAAATATTCGAGATCACGTAATTTTCAAAGAAAAAAAAAGCAAACGGCAAACATATTACATGCTTCGCCCTCGCCACACACGCGTTACGCGTTAACGGTTACGTAACGGCGAGTTTTCGATTTCGTTAATCCGGCACACGAGAGCGCGCATGCGCGAGGACGATAGCTTTGACATTTGCGTTTTGGTGGATCCGAATTTGCAAGGTTTGGAAATCCAGGTTAGAAGGTTATCAATATACGAACGACTTTTGGACGTATGAAGAGCCTCTATCCTTGCTTACATTTTGCGTGTCGTTTTTTCCAATTTTCCATCATTAAATTAAACTCAAGGAGGAGAGATCGAAATTGAAATGACGTAGTCTCTGAAAATATATGCAATACATTATGAGAAAAAAAGGTATTTGTATCTACAAATAATTCTTATTGATATTGAAGTGACTATTCTCAAATACATTATCGTAGAATATTTTATAGTATAATTATCTACGAAATCGTAATATAGTCCAAATGTTAAATGAGAATCGACACGGAAATAGGTCAAATATTAGCGACGTCCATCACAGAAATCCATTCATATCTCATCGTGAAACATTTACAAACGATTGCTACATGTTTTAAGGGAAACTTCGATAATACCCATAAGCACCTATTCTCTCGTTGGTTTCATGATCAATATTCGTTGAAAAAAGAAGACAACAAATATATTCCCTAGATGTCGTTTCTGAACTGGCTTTTTCAAGTGGAATATGATAGACCATTTTATAGGTGTTAAACTTATTGATAATTAGCTGTATTAATTCATAGATTCAGGGATAAATCTCGAAACGATTGCAAACCGCGCCTTTAAGCGAAATATTTCCCTATATCGGAAAAAATTTTGGAATTATTTAATTAATTTGTATAAAAAAATACTTCACCGACATCCAATTACCTGAAAGAAAATTTAATGCGTGAAGTGACATCACAAACGTCAAACAACATTCCCCACCCGGGTCAGGTAGCCGGCTCTCCTTGGCGCTGCGGGTTAATCCTATTCAAGAGTCGTTCGTTCGACGAGCGCACGACCGTTTTGTCGTTTAGCAACCAGAGCCGATCGATTGCGCCACCTCGGGGCCTCGAGGTTGCTCAAACTCGTGACTCGATCTGGTTATGAGTGCTTTCGTTTCCGATTATTCGGTGTTCGATAATAAAATGCTGGGCCGTTTCGAAGATATGTGTTACATTTAGCCACATGGGCTGTTTGAAGTATTTCGGTATTCACTGAAATAATGATATTTTGTTATGTTGCTGTAAATATGTAGAAGTAAAACCCGTCTAACCGCAATTTAAGAGTAACTGACATTTATAATTTGAAAATAATTTTCAATTCATCAATCATCAATCAAAAATATAATTTTCAATTGACAATTCCATCGTCAAACCTAAAAAGTAGCCGGTATTTAGAGTAGGTCTCCAGTAGGATGGAGTAGCACCTCCATATTGAGACCTTTGTTTATTAATAACTGTTTTATTTGTAACAAGCTGTGGCTGCGGCTCCACCCGAATGAACACAGAATGAATACCTTCACATTTTTTTATATTGCGCTATCTCTATTGTAGTCACGATCCCTATTCCGATGTATGCTATATATTTATGTACTATATACATGTATGTATTTGTATATATATTTTCTTTTTAAAACCTAACATAATTTAATGATTTTAAATTTAGTGGTAACATCTTTCACAACGCTAAATAAAAAAATTGTACTTCAATCGTTAAGGTTGCGTGCACTCACAATTTTTTTTATGTCTACATCTGATTCGATAAGGTAAACTATTATCTTGAAGGTTAACAAAAATATGTGGACAGATCTTTCAATTGTCTAAAATTGATTATCTTATTACTTTATTGAAGTTAAATAAAAAAATAAACTAAAGAATGTGTGGTCGGGAGAATTCCCATTAGTAACAAAGCTTTTTTTAAATATAAATAATGCAAAATAAGGAACAAAATCAAAGTTTCATTTAATATTTTAGGAGAAATATTCATTTATGAAAAATTTGATACGAAATAGTAAACTATCGGTTATATAATAAAAATATATTAAATAATAAATTTTAAGAGACAAAAAGAG
>BGZK01002657.1:0-46911 GCA_005406025.1 Eumeta japonica
TTGAAGAATAGAAATGAAAAAAAAGTTATACTTGTTTATTATTTTATATATGCTGAAAATAGGAAATATGCAAAATGTAATTTCTTTAATAGATTCGAAGAATGACATTTCCTGAAAAATTTTAAATGATCAACATGTTCATTTACAAACAAAGCTTAATTGATATATGTTTGCTCACAATGGAAAAACTGTAGCCCCCTAACTCAAATGTTGAATCCGTCCTGAACCTTGTACATATAGTGGATATGTCGGCATTTTCCTTTTGTCCTTATAGCCTTTAATATAAATAATTGGTAATTATGTTCTATACATCAGAATTAATCATATGTTTAATTAATTTTTGCTTTTCAGAGACACACCCTTTTTAGGGTTCTAAGCCAAAAAAAGGAGCCCTTCATCTTGTCTATATGTCACAGGCATTTTATTCATAAGCTACAAGATGTATATTAATGAAATTTATAGTGTGTGTCTTTTATAAGCTGCTACTTAATTTAGTGGTTAAATAACAAAAATAAATATTACATAGGGCATATCATACATGTAAGAGAAGTGAAAAAAAATTTTGTGTTTATTAAATTTTTTGAAAAAGATAAATTAATATTCAAGATCCATAACCAAAATAAATAGTCAGTTTTGTTGCAGTGTACTACCTATTATCTGCCCGATGGGTGTAAATAAAAAATTGGCTATGGTTGTTTAATTTAATGATTTTATTCTCATGGTTTTTAATTACCATTGTTCTAGTATTTAAAAAATTTTTGAATACTAGACTTTTAAATACTCTTTCATTCCTTTTCTTATGTCCTTTTATAAAACTTTTTTAGCTCTGCAAAATTTAATTACAATGTGGTCACAGGATAGCAGAAGTTCATTGTCACCCATAAACCTTTGATATAAATTGGGGAGATTGTGACGTGTAAGCAGAATCTGAAATATGAAAATTTATTTGCATATGTCTTTTTTATCATATTCACCATTTCTAATTTTATGTGATACAAGTTCAAGAGCAGCGAGTTCAAAATACTTAGTTTATGGTTGGTAGAATTATTTTGCTTCATAACTCTATCAATAAAGGTATACTTTACAATTTCTCCTTGATTGAGTCAATATGTCATAGCCAATAGTTTTCATTCTTGTCATTCAAATTGATTAAATAAAGTGCAAATGATCCTCCAAATAATCAAAATTTTCCTGTGAAATCAAAATAAAAATCTATTCGAAAATCTCTTATTTTCAAATAGATTTTTATTATAAGTCATAGAAAATGACTTATAATGACATCTGCAAATCCCAAATGATATTTCAAAAACTTATAGTGATATCTGCATGCGCTGAATGGAATTATATTACTTTACCTATTTGATGAGCTTAGTTGTGCCGATTCTTTCACCTCAAAATTAAAACTTACCTATATATATATAAAAGTGAATGCTTGTATGCATATTATCGCTAAACTCTAACATCGAATGATCATCATGAAAATTGTCATGTATATGTATTTTTGCACGAAGAAGGTTTTTGTGCTATACTCTTTGTTATAACTTTCACCGGGTAGTACCACAGTGTATAAACTTTTATACTGTTCAGCCGATCACCATGAAATTTGTGTCTATTGTGGCATGAATGTGTGTCTTTTTGTGGAGATTTTTTTTTTATCATTGATGCAACTCCCCACCAGGTGGCATTGCAGCGTATCAACTATATCGTTTAACGGCTCACCTCGAAAATTGGCACCTCTATGTATTTTTACGTGGAGAATGTTTTTGCGCTATCCTCTTGTTTTATTTGTACTATCTGCTTTGTTGTGGAGTAGTCAAGTGTTAAAAATGAGTGTGATGGTGAAGATTGATAACATATAATCACTATTATGAATTTAAAAATATATTAAATTGACTTTATTATTATAAATATTGTTTATATGTTAATCTGTTACATAAAATAAAAACTGACATAGAGAATATGACTAAAATTCAATTCATTTAAGGAGGAGTTAAGTCGAAATAATGAGATCAATTAAAATTAAGACGATATTAAAAAATAGGCAATTTAACATTATTATGGCATACTAAGTCTTACATCTACTCATGTTTTGACAAATTACATAATGAAAAAATTATGACAAAGGTTTGAAAAACTCAGTGTGTATAGAAAAAAAATTCTAAAATTATTGAAAAATAAAATTACGTTGAGGATACCTAGTTATAAAAATAATTAAGTTTGAAAAATGTACATTAAAAAAAAATATTCAGCCATAGCTAAATAGGGTTATGTTGCCGGCAACGTAGCAAATGGTGGGTCGCGCGGGAAATTTGAAGTTTCAATGAAATAGGTTAAAGAACGTATACGCAACGGACGCGTGCGCAAACGCGGTTGGATTTGCTACGTTGCCGAAATTCTTAATAATTTTACAAGGATATTAAATTATTTTATTATTTCACTTAAATTTCCTGTAACTAACGAAATTTTATGTTCAAATTTAATCCTGAAATTCATAAAATATTAACTTAACCAGCTAAAAGGCGGTTATTGTCAGCTGAAATTTTTGTTTTTTTGAAAGTACAGTCTTGGGAAAAGTTCTTTCTCTACGGGTACGTACGCGCACTTCTGACATGTAGTATATATAACGCAACGGAGCTTTCTGACTTGACTGTACGTCCTATAACTCCTTTGCTATAATTCCTAAAGCTAATAAAAAAAAAGGCTAAACTAATGCATTTGTCAGAAGTTATCGTTTTGTTCAAAATTCACACATTACTACATCTTGACTGATGGGAAGTTTTTTAATTATTTTTTTCTCTTGACATAATTGATCTTCATTAAATCATCTATAAATGATATTTAAATTATCTCGTTTTCGTGCACCAACGAGATCACAGCGATAGGAACAGTTGACTAAAGGTTAAAAAAAATTGTCGATTTTGAAGGACTCTCAAATGTTTTGCATCATCAGTCGTGCAATTTCAAGCATCATCCCTGCGTATTTTGTGTTACATACTTTTGCTACATCGCCCCCAATCAC
Organism: Eumeta japonica; assembly: GCA_005406025.1. Lineage (NCBI taxonomy): Eukaryota > Metazoa > Arthropoda > Insecta > Lepidoptera > Psychidae > Eumeta > Eumeta japonica. The sequence continues at coordinate 3,020 of BGZK01002657.1, forward strand.
TCTGATAAATATCGTGAATATGGTGCAGTTTTATATAGATTTATGAACACGGACAGCAGAGTTTCGACAACGGTCCCACGGGGCGCCTGCGCCTCCGGCCCACCGCGTGAGACCAGTTTTGTACGTTGACCCGCCGCTCGTCTGTTTGTTCTGCATTCGCGCAGTTCCGGATTGCGGTTCGTCATGCAACGCCGGCGCCGCGTACTTGTTGTAAACTATTAAAATTATTTAATGAATATTATCGCTCATCGCCGAAAAAGATAAAAAACTAAATTAATCTAACAACGGGGCTGCGTGAAAAGCGTGCTAACATAAAAAGTTTTGAACAAACGCGACGTAATACAGTGACGTGGGATATTTAAAATGTATCTAAATCACGTAAATTAATTTATCGTATTTTTCGAAATATTTACGCGTAACTCTATTAATAATAATCAGTTTATATGCGTCAATCCAAAATTGTTGCTTCCAAGCAGTAGCAACCAAATGTAAATTTGTATACAACCTAAATTATTGTCTATGCGCGATATTGTATAAAATTACTAGGATTCCGTACGTCTGATGCATGTAAACCAAAATTTTATGTTTTTCGAGTTCCCTCGGGAAATGGAATACTTGTGAAGAAAAAATGCATAGAAAACAGTTGCTTAATTTTTCCAACGACTTATTAGTTCAATTAGCAATTATTTGGTCTAGTGTTATTCTATGGTTATCCCTTTATACGAAGTAGTCTTTACATTCTAGTTTTGTATACGTATATACCGCGTGGTGCGATGTCTCAAAGGGTTTCATTAAAAATTTATATAATGTACACTTAATTATAAAATTTATATAATGGTTATAAGCTATATTATTATTTAGTTTATGCTTAAATCTATGTTAAATAACGCCATTTTCTTTGATTACCAAAAGTTTGCAAGCTATAAGTCTGGAATACGTACTGATAAAACGTTTAATATGATAAGAAGTACCATATATGATGTAATAATAACAAATATAATGAATAATAATAACAAATGAGTACAATAAGACGTATAATAGAAAATGCTTCAAGTATCTTTTTATACTTTATAACTACACGCATTTAAATTTACATTACTCTAGGTACGGAACCTTCGGTGCGCGAATTTCACTAGCACTTGTTCGGTTTTTTTTTGACACATTGTGCCATCCATATATTTTGACTCCATATGCTCGTACCTCTACTTAGTTAGAGGGCAATGAATTGCTAAATATTTAAACACCGTTATTTAGTCATTGACTTGAAATCAACTCGCGCAATTCGACTATCAGAACAAGGACACTGCTATTAGGGGTCAGTCGAGGCGTGTGCGCTGCATTTCTGGGGCGTAAGTGCATAGTGTATTGCATGTATATGAGCTTTTTTGCAAGCGACTCGGTCCGCTTGGACGTTGAATTAATCGTTGTCATCTTTTATATCGCGCGATTTCATTTCCAATCACGATTTCTATCCCTTCACTAATTCAGTCTTGGTCTTCCTTCCGATATCGATTGCGCTACCAATTCCGACGTTAATTACATCGACTAAGTACTTGGTCCGCGAATTCACGCGCATGGAATTTTCTTATTAGTATCGCGTTCGTATTGCGTCGTTTTCTCCCGTAAGCGCCATAATTATTGTAGTAAAGTATGTAGTTATGTGTATGCGTGTGTATGTTTGTCATTAGATTCGTAGCCCGAAATTAAAGCTGAAAGCGTGAATGTGCAGATGTGTTTTATTACGAGCTGCTATTTATGTGTTCGGAATGTCAAAAGATACGAACGTCTGTCATTTAATATAATTTTATTGCTTTTCAAAATATTCGTCATGATGATCGATACACTTTTGCATACGCTGGAACCAATTTTATAACACTTTTTCCATTCTGATTGAAGCATCTCTAAAACGTGCATTTTCAACGCATCAACGGCCTCTTCATGGCTCGAAAAACGTTAATCAATATTCGTAATTGATTCTTCACGCTTGGGAATAAATGGAAATCGTTGGATGCCAAATCGGGGCTGTACCGGCGGATAAACCGTCAAGTCGATATTATGACCTTCCAACCGAGTTGTTTCGGCCGACGTGTGACAGCTAGCATTGTCATGATGAAGAATGATTCTGCGTTGTCGGTTGTTCTTTCTTATTTCTACAAAGACTTCTGGCAAACAAATGGTGGTGTACCACTCCGAATTAACCGTTTCACGATTCTCTAGTGGCGCTGTAACTATATGTCCATTTATACCAAAAAACAGACAACCATTTGCTTTAAAGTGCTTTTGGCACGAATCCCTTTTTTTTGGGTTCGCCTCATCTTGGAACATCCACACCGTTGACAGTTGTTTAGTTTCAGGGTCATACGCATAGATCCAAGACTCGTCGCCTGTGTATGTATTATAGACAGCTTTTGTCGCACCATGATTGTATTTTTTTATAATTTTTTTGCACCAATCGACACGAGCCAGTTTTGGATCAATACTCAAGTTTTTTGGATACAACGCGAAAAAAATTTTTTTACAACCAAAGTTTCGTGTAATATCTTATATATTGTCGTCATAATTATGCCCAAGGACGCCTTTATCTGCGATATGTAGGTATTTACATTATTAGTTCCCGCACAGCATTGATATTTTGTGGTACAACAACCGATTTAGGGTGACCTTTAAATTCGTCCGTGAGTATAGACCGACCGCCCACGATTAAACTCAGTAAACCAGTGATATACGGTGGTCTTCGATGGCGCTTCATCCGCAAAGTCGAAGTGAGTCGATCGATGCACTGTTTTTGAGTTAGCCAACAAATTTTTCACGAGTTGAATTCATGATGATGATAAAGACACGCAATTTTCAAAAAGACGTCACGATGGTAAAACGATTGACAGTTACATGAAACAAACTGTAATCTACAGCCAAGGAGTTCCATTGTTAAATGTTGTAATTACCCTTTAAATATTTTTCCGTATGTGGCCAGTTCTGGATACATAAATAGCAGCCCTCGTACTTGCTGTAACGAACGAAAACTTGACAAATACATATAGGAATAAAAATGAAGTTAATATAGAATATAGACTTATTTATTCGAGGATAGTGTAATTTTCTATTGGTCAATTAATTTAGAATCAATAAGTCCAACGATTATATCCTGTATACAAACAAACAACTACCTGTTTGTAATTTTAGTGTAGACCACTTGTATCATTCACATCGTAAAGTGGTTAAGATGAAAATTGGTTACATAATTGTTTTGAATTTTCCACTTAGTTGCCACTAGATTTTTCTTTCAATTTCAATGATGACTAAGAAAGTACACAATGCACTTTCTTCTATTCATTAATGTCATGCAGCTAAGAACTTTGCATTAGTGTTCGAGAAAAACAAAAATTTTGGTTTAAAATTTTACTGAATTCGTTAAAATTTTTGCATTTAAATAGAACCGAGTATATTTGGTCACACAAAACGTCAAAGTTGATTCAAAAGCTGGCATAACATCACTTTTACTAAATAGGTACGATACACCACTGTTGAATTAAATTCTACTACAGTCCTTGTATACTACAGCGAGGGACCTGAAATAAGCCTTCACGTTGATCAGTGCGGGTTGCTTAACTCGCTCTCTGATTCGTGGAGGTTTGACATAAATTAAAAAGATCAAAATTACGGCTGTCACGGGCGATTGCCGTGATTTTGACATAAAAAAGTCATTGGTCAGCCGTCCGTGATCCGGATGTGAACCCGGTACCTTCTGTTGTGAAGCGAACGCTCTTAACCACAGCCACCACGATCCACTGTCGAATACACCAGTGCGTCGGATAGGGCTAGACTGGTAGAAGAATGGAAGAAGAAACGGGCGAATAGAGAATTGAGAAACTACTAATGTTGCATGGCTCTTCCATCCACGAAGAGCCAAGCAATATTATGTAATCATCATTTCAGTAGTTGTTCAATAAGTTCCCATCAGCGTTACAGACTACGGACCCATAGACCCTTGACCTCAAGTCGCACTTAATCGAATTCTGTTCATATAGGTACTAACTTTTATATATCTTCCCTGTGCCTTATCTTTGACCTCGGCCATGATCTCCGTTATTGCAAATTCGTCCTCTGTTCCCACGTCTTCTATCTTAAATCTAAAGGTCTGTAATTTTAATGAGGATTGTATTTTAAAGCATGAAGTTCTTGCATGTAATTTTTACCCGTACAAGGATATTGAATTTTGCATAAAGTAGTCGGAAGAAAACAACTACTAAACAAGTTTAGTCCCCAGCAGAAGCAGCATGTGTATATTTGTTTGAAGAATTAAAAGAACTTCCTGTTTTGGAGTGTAAATCGATTGAAATGCTTTGCCTAGAATAATTGACGTCGAAGTTGACTGTGCCGGAACATTGTCGCTTGTGTATTTTTAAACTTAGAAATAGTTGATAGTAGTATTTATTTATAAACAGGTACACATACAGATTACAGTTGTAATATCTGAACCAATTATGTGAAATACAATTTTTATTCTAGAATCCAAAAGGGTACACTCAACGTGATTTGAATTGCACTAGCACACAAAAAGGAAAGTTACAAAACAAAACACATTAAGGAAAACAATCATTAACAAGTAAAGATAGAAATCGATAACATAAGAGTAGCCAAATTTAAGCTTACGACTATAGTTAAGTTTAAATGCTGATTATTAGATATAATTAAGTATTAATTTAATGTCATTTATATACTTTAGGACAGAGGATGTCAGAAGACAAATGTTTTTTGAACAAACTGTGACTGAAAACGTCGATGTTGGCGTCCGTTTTAATAATGTCATTGTAGGTTCGATATATTCTAATTAATGGGTTGTAGAAAAATGTATTATTTTTGTAAGTTTGTATAGCAAAAGGGTTAAAGAGTGCTACAGAACGGGGAAGAGAGAGAGACCGGAGCTCTGTTTGAAAATTAATTGAAGAGAGTAAAGATTCAGGGTCTATAGGGTGATGTCAGATTTTGTGTATGTACTAAACACAAAATCTCACATTATGTAAGACTGTGTATGAAAAATAGCGAGGCGACGATAAGAGAAAACAACGATTTTCATATTCTTTATCTGTTTGTCTGTTCGCGTACATCTCTGAAATTATTCAACGAATGTTATGCGGTTCTCACGACTAGATAGAGCTTGAGTTAGGGCAAAAAATAGGCTTTATATCATTAAAATCGGATGTCAGGAAAGAAAGTTATCCTCATTTAAAGATATGGCCTTACATCTTACGAGGCAAATCATGATTGCTAGCGCGAAAGATCTATAGAGACGTCACAATACGAACAAACGACAATGTTCAAAGGGGAAAAAAATACAAGGGGTAGAGTTGGAGGGGGAGAGGGCCGGTGAACGAGGCTGAGGGTTGAGTCGCAATAAAAACTATATGACAGATCGAATTCCACGTGGAAGAAGTCCCGGCCGGAATGTTAGTTATTAATAAAATAGTTCGCGTTTTAAAATATGATAAGCGGCGCGTCCTATTCAATACGATCGGTCGGGTCGTAAATGTTACGGTTAGTGTGATTAATTGGAAATTATTAATAATTGCCGTAATAAATAAGTACAATCCAACACACAGGGTTAAACTGACAAAATAACATTCAACGGTATTATTAACGATTTTCACGTATTTATTGTGAGTTAATAATTTAAATGTATAGACATATTTAAACGTACTTGTAGAGATTCAAAATTTTGTGGACAAGTTTTGCAAATAGTGCAATTGTAATGGTTAATGCCATTCAGACAAATTTTTAAAATGAAACAATCCTCGCAATTATAAATAATGTCGATAAGACGATCCCCATCCTGAAAACTAAATAATCGTTTAAATTTCTAGATAGAAGAAGACTTTTAAATTTTATTTCATTTAACATAAAGAATTTTAATTGTATTCTTGCTTCTTTTACTTGAAAACGTAATTTGCGGTGAAAATAATATTTAGCATATAAACTATTTTATCATTTTTCAAAAGCACATTGTAATATTTTTATTTACATCATCAATTCTTTAGTAATGTTATTGTGATTTTTCTTAATCTTTTTACAAGGAATGTTGAATGTGTTTTTGTTATATTTTTTAGATTGGTAGTGTCACAAATGACGATGTTTTGTTATTTTATTCAGACATGTTAAGAAATTATAAACGGTAAAGAGGTTTTTGTCACGTTTAAATTATTAAAAAAGTTTGTGTGACCGTATGCTGGGGCATACTCTCACACAAACTTTTTTTGTTTCAGATTGAAAGACTTTAAGTCCTTCATCCTAATCCAGTGGTTAAGAGGCCAATTAGGCTCGCAGAGTCAAGCAGTGAGTTGTGTAATTCAACTAAGTTAAAAAGTCAATAGATCAATTTGCCCATGATTGACATTGCAACAGCTTCGATTGATTTGAAGGCAACGTTCTTAACCGCAGCACCACTATCGCTCATTTTACTTTATTATTTTCTTTAATTAAAATATTATTGTCTTTACGTTGACTAAATTGACTGCATAAGTGACTAATATGACTCGGTAATTGTATACCTATATCCACCGGGAAGTATTAATACCAACCGCACTATTCCTCTGACCGTAACATGTACACGTGCCGGCAGTGGTACTTCCATGGGAGCGCCTTTAGCAATAATCGAGCGAGCAGATGATTCGCCCCCGCAACATGATGTGATAAAACTCGCCTCGCGCGCAACCGCGCCCGGCAGTCGTACGTCCGCGGGGTCACGCGCGCCGGCGGCACACCACCAGTATATTTTATCCAAAACTTTTCTGACATACGACCCACTTGCTCTTATCGTCAATAATAATAATAATTATTATGTTCAATTTAAAGATATATATAGGTACATATCTTTTATACTCTCGGGGTGCTCATATACTTTGTTGTTGAAAAGCCTCTGACCGGTTCGTTCTCGATTGTTTGGAACGATCCGCCGTTTGGCTAAATTAGAACAGATTCGTCCGCGGCGACACGACAACGCGGCACATTACTCGACCGGCGGTGTCGGTGCGTTGACCGTTACGTTAATTCGTAAAACAAATTAGTACGGAAGTCTGTCTAGAAAGTTCGAAATTGGTATGTGTCGGGTTCTCTTTTTACGCGTTCGCAATCCGAACGAGCGTATAGCTTTTTTCTTTCTCGAAAGGTCATAAACCGGACGAATGTGCAATTTTTTTTTTTTCGTTGCAGCCGCGGTGTGACCATGATGGGTACGATGTGGCCAATTGTGGCGGTATACTTAGTCGTAACTTTATCGGGCCAGTTATGGAAGGTGCACGCGGAGGTGTACACGGCGCTGGTCGACATGGAACCGATCCTGGAGACGCAGAAGAGGATAATAGACGATTTGGAAGCGTATATAGGGAAGGAGGAAAACCGGCTCGACAGCCTGAGGAGATACGTTTAATCTTTCACTTAGTACTCCATCCTAACGATGAAGATGTACATTATATATATACATACACACATACATTATAGTGTTATCAATATCACCTCCTTACACTCGACCGCATAAAAGTCAGAGGTGTTCGAATTATCGGTGATCTGGTGATGCGGTGATCACTGATCGGATGTATTCTTTAGTTTTACAATTTTTTAGATTTTGCAGTTCTTGGCGTATTCTATCTTTTATACTGGACGGAATGCTCTAAGCAATTGTTCCATTTAGTACCATGCTGCTGCTAAGCAAATACCGTCGCCGTTCACCATCCGTCATACATCCAAATTTTTTCCTATCACACCGTGTTGGGAACTTGTCGAAAAAAAATTATGTACTGTCATTTTCTAAAGACGGCAACGCGTTCAGATTCAAAATTAAGATCTGACTGAGTTGACTACAAAATTAAATTCAATATATTGTATTGTTTTAAATTAAATATATGAATTTATATTCTCCCATTGGTGAGTATGTACCTATCTGGACGAAAGAATCAGAAGTCGCATTAAATTGTTAGTTCAAGAAAATACGGAATAGTGTACTTTGAGGGGAACAAAAATACATTGGCTCTAGTCTTCTAATGATTGACAATAAATTAAATTCAATTCGATTTTTTATCATATCGATTTAATTAAGGGTAGAAATCTGTATCGGATCGGACATGGATCGATACGGCTTCGGATCTAGACATATCCAAATTATCTGAACCGGGAGTGGGAAACAATCATGTACATATATATATTCAGCGACCATAGACTCATTCGCTATGAGGAGCTAGGATGGCCTCGACCCGACTTGTCATGTGAGTCATAAATAAATATAAATACTTTTGCATTCATAACATTACGTCCCATACGTATGCACTGTCATGAAATTGCAACCAAATGCAACGCATTGGTTATTTATGCACCCACTAATACACGTTCCCGTCTTTATTTGTTCGTTTCAGATACGTCGCGATTTATAGGAATGAACACGAGAGAGCGATGGAAGACATACCGAATTACTTGGGCAATCCGATTCATGCGTTCACTTTAATCAAAAGAATGACGATGGATTTGGAAGTCATAGATAACGAAATACAAACGGGCATAGGTATAACACAGAACAGTATTAACCTAATCTCTCATTTTTTTATGCCTTAATTCTATCTTTGTACATGTCTAAGCTATCAGCCAATAGGGTGAAGAAAAAAAAAGATAATATACATATTTTGTTCTCGCAGATCATATAAAAAATATATCGTTGACCGAGAACGGCGGCAAGTACCCGACAAAGGAGGACTTGAGCGGCGCTGCGCAGGCGTTGACGCGGCTTCAGGACACGTACCAGCTGGATGTGCACGATCTCGCCGAGGGCGTAATTAACGGTGAATCCTATAGGTATACTACTTTTATCCGTAGAAATGTCCGTTTATCATTAAGTTAATTTTATTTACACACACACGCACACACATATATATATACTCACACCTATTTCCCAGAGGGGTGGACAGGGAGACCACAGATCTCCGTAAAGTACGATTCTTGCACGCATCTCTTGCTTCTATAACTATTATCCATCAATGGTTTCATGAAACCTCGTCTGTTTCGGGTGCTTAAAATTTGACCCTTCCTTAATATGCTACAAATTTGATCTGCTTTTCTATAGTGACCCTTTCCAACTTTCGTCACACACAGTCGCTATATAAATTTGTTTTGTATCTCTACTATAATTTTAATGAAAAAAATATTGTCACTATTGTTAATTTATATTTGTAAATGTTATTAAAAAAAAAAAAAAGCAAATAAACATTTGTTAAGTATTCACGGTTTACGTCTTAAGTTTTTAACTTTTATCGTTCAATAATATTTGGCCATTCTAAAGTGATTTAATTCTAAGTATAATTTCCAAATAAGTAATAATATTAATGAATTAAGACGCCTTGTAACATTCTTTAACCAATGAAAATTCATAATATACTTTTTATTACGTTAGTCATATTATTTTTTGTGAAAGAAACTGTAGCCGCCGAAATAATAGTTTTTGTGGAATGCAAAGTATGGAAAATATGTCACACCACACTCAACTGCGTTCCGACCGGATTTGACCATCAGTTATATTAGTGGTATACTCGAGTCATTTCTAAGGGTACGCCTAATCACATATCTCTCAGGTACTACCAATTCAATGACTACAGTTTCATTGCCAATGTTGATTTAGAAAAAGGAATAGTTCACCGACGCCGGCTTCCTATTTCGATATTAGTGCGATAATGGGTAAGGGACATTTGACATTACATAGCTCTTGTTTTAATTTCTCAGCACGCCACTGACGGCCAGCGATTGCTATGAATTGGGCCGCGCGTTGTATTCCGTGAACGATCACAAGAATTCGCTTCCGTGGATGATGGAGGCGCTCAGGAAGTTCGAAATGGAGAAAGAAACGCAAACTTTCACCAAAATTGACATCCTCGAACATATAGGATTCTCTTATTATTTAATAGGTTGGTATGTTTCGTTTCGAATCCATGTGGAAACAAAAATTTTTAGAATTGCATCTTATCTACGAGCGGCTAGTTGTCCTATCAGCCTTCTTAATTTTGAAGATTGAACATACACGTGTATATATTCCAGTGTTCCTATATAAAACAATTAGATTAAATTAAAAGCATAACTAAAAAAAATATCCTTCTAACTTTTCTTGTTAAACATTAAAACTAAACACTATTAAAAATAAATATTGTTTTTTTGTTATGTTAATAAAATTATTTTTTCTACTTAATGTGCATTTAATTGCTGTGCAAAGTTTTTATTTTGTTGTATCGTATAAAATACTTTTGGTAGCAATTTAAAATAATGACACTTCACCCCTTTTTGGGCTTTACATTATGTCAAACTTTCAAATTGCTACATTACATAGTTTTCACCAAAAACTTCTACAATAGACGGGCAGACACGAAAGTGATCTTATGAGGTGAAAAAAAATTCAAACAGTCACTATTGAATATTTCAATATATTTTGTTATCGTAGGAGACGTGGATACGGCACTGTTATGGACGCAGAAGTTGCTGGTCGAGGCGCCGACGCATCCCCGAGCGCTCGGCAACGTGCCACACTACAAGAAATACATAAAGGAGCGCGACGAAAAACTTCGAAAACGTCAGAGAGGGGTGCGTTATATAAATCCTTATTAGTCTTATAAATCTTATCTAGCAAATTTGTTAATAAAACAGATTGTCCATTATAAAAGCTTTAATACACGTCTAGGATTAAAACAATTTAAGAACTGATTGATTAAATATTTATTGTTTTAAATTAGAATTCTAGTCTTACACATCATTATTATACCCATATTAACAGCACTAAAAAATTGAGTCTTGAAGAATGAAATATTTGTATTCTTATGCCTATATTCCATAGTGAAGTGGACATTCGTCTTTACTAAAGCTTTGAATATAATTTGGATCTGCAAGTGCATACTGCACATCTAAAATGTGCTAATAGTATGTGTTTATGAACATAATATGTATATATCAGCAGTGTCTGATAACTCTAATTAGGTTAGAGAATGATTGTGTGATCCTTATCTCTTCATGACAATGTTTTATTGACAGTGACAAAAGATATATTTGTATTAACTCTTTTTTAGAATACACTGCAGTTTAAAATGGACGCCGTATTTGTTTATTGTAATATTAAAAAAATAGTACATTCAGATAAATTATTAAATACATAAGCTAAGGTTTTACATCCCTTTTTAGCAGAAACTATATTTTCCTTAACCATATGAATTTTATATAATATTGTTTACTCACGCTATCTGTATCATTTAATATTAACATTATAATTATTTTTATTTTTGCAAAATATTCATATCTTTATGTACTTACAATTACACATGTGCTACCATCTAGTGGCATTATTATGAATATGTGTATATATGTATATTAGACGCTTGCCGGCAACATACATTAGTATGCAGTTGTAACCCACCGTTGACCTTCGAATCTGTCCTTCCATTATGAATCCCTATCCAATATATTGAATATTGATTGAAGAGGATTGACAGATATCGAACACCGCAGCAAGTGTTAGTATTTCATTTATCTTAGTCCCCTGAATAGTTATGCCGTTATTTCTACAGTACAACACACGACACTTTGTCGCTCTGAATTACCTGCGAATAGTGTAATGCGCAGGCTTAGCACTCTCCGCCCCTTCCTTCTCCTGTGCGTGCTTATTTTATGCCACTGCAACGCTTTTGTGACTGATTTCACAGCGGCAGAGTTTCGTGCATTGTACTGTACGTACGTTTCGTATCAGATCAGCACATCCTCAGGAAAATGCAGATAGACTACTCCTGAAGAATGTTTAAGTCTAGTTATGCACGTCCGCGAATTAACACCCTACTTTATATATATATGGTGATATATATATAAAAATTATATATATATCATCCTATATTGGCCAACATTCCAAAAATTATAACATTGTCATAGTTACCTTTTTGTTTGTATCAACAACCAAGTGCTGATGTTTCAAGTACTGAATTTTCATTGAATTTAATTTGTGATTTTTTTAAATTGATTCTTCATTAATCAAATAAACATTGTGAAAAATTCATTGGTTCTAATGAAATCCGCAATCATACCGAGAATAGTACAACTATTTCTGATACAACAATTCAAAATAACCTTCAAGAAAAGCATATGATCACTTTCAATAAAATCAAATGTTAAATAGTGTAATCAGCAAGAATACTTTTGCCAACATTAGTACTTATTTTTCTTCAGTTATATCTTGTTTTTTATAAAGTGTGAAGTTTTAAAGGTTTGATAATTTTAGTTGTGGAGAAAAAAAAAGCATGTAATGTGAATTTATGACTATCTTGAAATATGTATTATAAAGTAGTTGTTTTATAATAAATATTTGTTTAGTTTCCATAAAGCTTATTATGTGTTCGAAGCCTATTACTGTCTATAACTTTTCTTATTATGTGATGTGATTAAAGAAGACTAGGTTAATATGTAAATTATTGGCATGGGCATATTTAGTAAATTTATAAAATAATAAAATTATTTCGTGTTATTTTACTTAGGAGACTGGTGTAGAAGAATTGGAAGATACACCTCCACCAAAGAAAGAATCTACTCTGTGGAATGAAAAAGAAAGGAAATCATATGAAGCTCTATGCCGTGGTGACGTGGACATACCTACAGAGATCTCCAAAAAGTTTGTACTAATTATATCGTACAATATTCCAGTTAAATACAACCAAAATATAATTATATCAGCTTACATTAATTAGTAGTAAATGGGAAGTGGCGAAATTGGTCGAGCGATAGCACCAGACCTAAAGTAGGTAACGTAAATTTCGATAGTGCGCTTGTACATCCGCACGAATTTCTATATGGAATAGAATTCAGAGGTTCTATCAGTACGTGCTCTGTATTATGGACATTGAGTGTAGTCTTGGATGCATATTCGTCCACAAAATCCAATTCTATATGTGATCGAAAGATAAATCAAATTAAAAATATTTTTATTTCGTAGGTAATGAAATTACACTTGAAATACGTCATTAATAAATTCGTTTCGACATTACCGCCCATTCCAAATGCTGATTCACCGAGAGAAGAATGGGCAAGAAACTCAAGGCTTGCTCTTTTTACTCATCAATACAAAGGATTTATAATTTAGTCAACATTTAAAAATAATATGAAATAACCTGATAGGCGAGTAGCTCAATCCAAGGGCTTTTCATTAAGATATTCCAACACGATATAATAGCCCTTGTCATATAACTTTCTTGTAACGAACGTTTAAATTCAACAAGTAGTAAATTTTGAATTTCAGCTGGGATCTTATTATAAAACAGGCTATTGAGGGGTTGCATGCACAACAGGATGCTACCCGTTTTAGCATCCGCAACAGATATTCCACTTCCGTTTTGTATTGGACCAAAATTTCATATGTGCCAATATTTAAATGGAATATGCAAGTTTTCGTTTTGAATGTAGCCGCGTTCGCAAGAAGCGTCCTCCGTATACCGCCATCGGATATATCTACCTTTATTCAATATAATTCACCGTTCAGTTATAAATATATCGTTAAAAATAGGCATAGTGCTCTATGATTCATGCGACTTAGACTCGCTACATCAGTTTCCATATTTCTGTATCGATTAATTATGTTTTTCTATTTCAGGCTTAAGTGCCGATACTTGACGGAGAATCATCCGTTCTTAAAACTGGCACCTTTGAAAGTGGAAGAAAAGTATTTGAACCCCAACGTCTATGTATTTCATCAAGTCCTGAGCGATGAAGAAATCGAATTTGTAAAAGATGTTGCGCGGCCTAGGGTGAGTACCTAACATTAGTCTCGACGCCGTATTGACCATGAGCTTATTAAATAGATGTCGCGAATTCAAAGCGTAACAAAACAATGAGTCGGTAGTATCTACGGTGACGAACAAGTAATTCTACTACTTCGTACGAAATGTTTAATTTTAATTCGGCGGTCAGTGGAACGCTTCATCCTATCCATTTATTAATACAGTCTATGTATAATGACAATGGAAACGAATAGTATGTTAAGTTGAAACAATAAGTCAGCGTTATTATGGCGTCAAAATTAAGTCAGGGTAAGAAGCTCTGCCACCGCGCGCTCTCGGCCGATGTAATTTTGACGTCGTAATGACGTGGATTTGTTCTTTTTAAAATAAATGACACTGAAAACTCGCAGCTCTCACGCTTTTGCTGCACATATACAATTTCTTTTTACCCTTCTACAATTCTCGTTCGTCTCTATCCGTTTTTTTTTTAACTTTTATAGGATCAAGTCCCTCTCTGTCTGTCTGTCAAGATTCTTTTTTGTTAATGAATGTATAGAGGATATTAAGGTGACATCAATATTAAACGTTCATCTTTATATTGTTATTAGATATTATAATGACTAGAAAAATTGCATATGTACATTGTTAAATATTACATTTCATGGTTTCTTGACTCAATTCTAATATATGTAGTACTAAACAAATGAACAAATGAATACTAAACAAAACGAAATCAAAAATTTGAATCAAAAACCAGATAAATAAACATTTTTATACATTCTATTCATAATTGACTTAAAATAACAAAATAACCATAATAAATATAATTGTACTAAAAAAAGCCTTACTTCTGCTGTACAGGGCTAGGCTAGTCATACATCAGAATACATTGTGAAGATTAGGGTAAAACTTTCAAGTGAAGTCTACCTCTAAAAGTATCTAAGACGCACACAAGCATTAAAAAAATGACTACAATAACACGATGCGGTTTGTTAATACATATTAAGTCTGAAGATATTTGCTTGTTCGTTTCATTGTAATGTTGCTCTGACATTCCGTTTATACTGTGTATGAAAAGTCTAATTTTATGGTTGCGTGAAAAAACCTTTATTGAAGTTATTTGAATTATAAATCGTTAATTATGGGATACAAAAAGGCAGGATTATAAAGATAGAAACAAGATAATAGTATTTTAAACATCATACTCATGTCTCTATTAAATTTTATTTGATGACTGTAATACAGGTGAATATGTTGTTTTATAAGACACCTCTATAATAATATATACTCTGTGTAAATTTCAATCGAATATCTAATGGGATTCAAAAGACGCAGCTTTGTAAAGGTAGAACAGATAAATGGAAGAAGCAAGAGATGGAAGTAGACTTATCTACTAATAATCACCATACCCAAAGGATGCTCCCATTGGCACTCTTTGGATATGAAACCTTAAAAAGTGAAAGATGAGAAAGTTTTATTCTTTGAAACGTTGACATTATCAGATCACAGTTAACGATTAGTATGCGATCAGTTCAAGCGTGCCGTAGTCCACAATCCGGAGACAGGCGAGCTGGTGCCGGCGCACTACCGCATTAGCAAGTCGTCGTGGCTGCGCGACGACGAGTCCCCGGTGATAGAGCGCATATCGCAGCGCACCGCCGACATCAGCGGCCTGGACATGGTCACCGCTGAGGAGCTGCAAGTGGTCAATTACGGCATCGGTGGTCATTACGAACCGCATTTCGACTTCGCTAGGGTAACTTCATTTCTTAACGGGTGATGTAAATTGTATTAGACGTTTGCCCGCAACGTGCAGTAGTATACAAAGTAATTCTGCGGCTAATTATGCATTTCCATAGAGTAAAAACTTACACAATAGAATTGTTAACTTGTGTTATAACTCAGTTACAGTAACTAGTTACAACTCGCATTGTACAGGCGAATGAAAAATGAAGTAAATGCGTCTTGTAACTATTTCATAAAATCAAAATTGACTTAAAAAAAATCGTTTAAATGTTTAATAATCCATTTTGTAACTATTTGCATCTATCATATTCAAAACATGTCAAGAACTTGAATTTTGAATTAGTATGATACTTTCAAATTCAAATTCTAAATAGAACAATACTCATTACAAACATTTTATACTGCTTTAGAGACGAAACTTTTAATTTACCTATCGGATATGTGAATACAGTCATTGATCATCCATAGCTGGCGAATAAGTTTAATTAATGTCTAAAGTGTACTAATAAACTATAATAGGAAGGACGTTGAATAAAAAAATGAGAATGAGTATGTTGCCAGTAATTTTTGTTGAATGTCATTTTACTTTTCAACATGGCAGTCTTTTAGCATAATACACTTGATATATCTTTCTTCTAAGCTTCAAATTATTTTATTAAAAATCTGAGCACCTATTTCTGCTTCCTGCAGAAATAGGTGCTTCTCCATCATTTTCGAATCACTGCCCTTTCAGATGTTCCTTCAACCTTCCAAATAAATAAAAATCAATAAGGGCAAGGTTGTGTAGATATCAAGAATACTAGAGCATTTTGAAGCATGTATCTCGAATTGCAGCCATAGCAAAGGTTGACCTGTGAGCTGAGGCATTACCTTGATGGAACGAAACAAGTTTTGCTAGTTTTCCTCGTCGTTTTTTTCAAATTTCGTTACGCAATTTTTTTTATTTATTCTGCATTCATGGAGCCTATGATAGTAGCTCCATGGTCGAGATATTCTATCATGAGGACCAACCCTTTACTATGTCAGAAAAGATAGCCGATGATCTTTCTGGCAGAACGATTCGCCTTAAGTTTCTTAGGGGTTGAAGATAATGGTCTTTTCTAAGTCATAGATTGTAATTTTGTTCCTGGATCGTTATGGTGAAGCCATGTTCCATCCATGGTTATAAATCGAGCCAAAAAACTATCGGGATTTTATTTTAACAGTTCTAAAAAAGGTCAAGAAATATTCAGCCTGGGTTTTTTTTGTGCATCAGAGAGTATTCTGGGGACTCAGCACACGGATACTTCTTCATCCCCAAACGTTCCTGTAAAATGTTATGCACACTACCAGTCGAAATCTTAGTTCTTCGGGCTATAAAACGTACCTGGACACGACGATTTGCTAAAGCAATTTTTTTTTACTTTTTTTACCATTTCTTTGATCATTACCTTTGTTGAGCGACCCGACTAGGCTCATCTTTAATAGATGCTCTTCCACGTTTAAATTCGGAGCACCAATGGATAACTGTAGAATAAAGTGGAGCATTTGCTCCTGAAGTATTCTGTATATCTTGATTAACTCGTTTTATTGTGAAATTTTTCAAGGACAGATACTTAACAATTGCGCACATTAAGTTTTTTTGTGTTTTCAACAATACACTACCACAACATGCTATCTATGCAAACAAAAAACTTAATAAAAATCGAAAGATATTTAAATTATTTGCCTTTTAAAAATCTATTCAATATTCCAGTTGAACCCACTGGTATTTACTTTTTTGATTCCAAAGAATTTGTACCTCATTCTCACTTTATACTGATCGTCTCTCATAGCAATTTATAAATTTTTTAACAAAAAGTACTGAACACTATAAAATGGTTTAATAATGATTAATGTGTTTGAATTTCGCCTATAAAGGCGCTTAATATTCACATCCAGAATTCTAATTTTATTGTTTATGTAATCATACAAAAATCTATGTTACTATTACAGAAAAGTGAAAAACGTGCCTTTAAGCATATGGAGGGCAACAGAATAGCCACCGTTTTATATTATGTGAGTATTTTTTATATCAACATGTATTGCAATTATAATGATAATCGTAATATAATCATCAAAAGTAATGATAATCATAAACATAAATATCTCCACAATTATTATTGTGTCTACTCATATAGTGATTGTAATAAATTTAGCTGTATAAACGAGGTCATCCAAATTCGCACACACTGGAAGCAAAACTACAAGATAAAATGACAATATTCACGAGCTTTCCCTCGTAACGACCATGGGCAAGATTTGTGTCTATGTGCTGTATTGCAGATGTATGTAACACCAATTATTGCGCATGCGCGCGCTGTTTAGACTAGCGTTAAGCACTCAGCCGGCCAGAAACGGCACATAGTTGCTATATTATGTTTAATCATATGCTTAGAACAGTGCATGGTTAAGCCTATCACATTTTAAGGTACAATTTAAGACAAGTTATATGTTTGCTGTATTATTTCATTACCTACTTTAGCATATAGAAATATACAATATGTATGGTGGGCAGCTAAATTCAATTTAGTTTCTTCATTATCAAACTTTTATGACAAAATTAAATTGCTTACGAGCTGTAACAAATAATAGTTAGAATAACAACAGAAAACAGCTGTTCTGCCTGCATATCTGGCCTGCACTTTGTACATATCTTACAAAATCGTAAAAAAATATATATATAATTGGAGAAAGAATAAAATAGCAACTTTTGTAGTATTAGTTTTTTGTACAAAAGCATAATTTAATAATATGTTTGTTCTGAAAGTTGTTAACTATCATTCACAAATTAAATGTAGCATAAGAGATAACTTAATAACGAAATAATTATTATCTTATTATCCCAGATGACTTTATAAGTTAAAAATATGCGTACTTATAAACACATCTTTTTCTATATCTTTTTTTATTTAGTTGAGTTATGATCTTCGAATCTTCTTTGAAATTTCAATACACTTTATTGAACATAAAGTCTATATTCACGGGCGAACGTGTCCGGCGAACAGAAAGGGATGCAGTCATACAAAAAAAAAAAGAATGCGATGCTGTCTTCTTTCTCGCTCGTATGACTCTATCCATCTCTGTCCGCCATACATGCTTGCCTGTGAATGTTATTGACACTATCTTTTATTCTTTTAACTAAGTATTGCCTATAATTATGTATTTAATAGTTTTCTACATAAAAAAAAAAACTAAGCTAAAATACACCAAAATGATAGTCATAATACTATTATTTTTTTAATGAGGTTGTTAAATTAATTATGCACAAGATGCAATCCATACATTCATAAAACGTCTCCTTTCTTATGAAAGATTATTAACAATAAAGTAGACTGAGATAAAAACACTTTAAAATATAACCAGACCAGGGTCGATAATTTTTGAAATCAAAAAAAAATAATAGTAAGATAAAACCTATTGAAAAAGGAAGATAATATAACAAAAATGAAAGGGAAAATAATTTACGGGCGATCTGAGGTCGAGAAATGGAAGGGGGTGTGTTTTTAAGGGTGAAAAACGTTTTATTTCTATTTTTGGTAAAACTTCAAGTTCTATGGAAAAAAGCTAAAAGCAAAATTGTTGATAATACAAAGATCTACAACTTAAGTATTTACACTTTTTCCTCCTCAAATAACCTCAAAATTTATGTCAAAAATTCAAATAAACAAGTGTTTGGTTTTTTAATTTTATCTTTTACATATATTTTTTTTCTTTTTTGCTATGTTTAATTAAATTTTTCCTTTTTATATCCCAAACACACCGTTTTTTTTTTTTTTTTGATTTGAAATGTATATTTTTTCACCCTATTTTGAATTAGTATCGAAAAAACACCCTAATTGAAAATTCTCACATCAAAATATCTGCTTTTTTAAACAGTCAGTGGACGTTTTGTTTATTTAAATCTCTACTTTCTGATGGTGTAAAAAAAGATATACATTACTATGGTAAATTTTCTCAGCAAATGCAAAAAACGAAAAAACTCGAATCCGAAAGAACGGTTCAATCTTTCGTTAAAATAAACGGACATATTATAATCCATCGATCCATTATTATTTAAAAATGATATGGTGGATGAGATCATGAATAAATATTTGCGCTATGTAGAAAAACATCTCGCAGCAAACAGCTATATCACCAAAAGATCAATATCTTGACCCACAACAATGACAGTATTATTAGTAACTTTGGCAATTTCTATCGAGTTCTTAATTATGTCAGCATCAGCATCCTGTTCTGTTTGTTTACAGAAAAATCCTTGTGACTGTAATCTTTTCATTAAGGTTTTTATTATTTTGTCCCTGTTTTTCTTGTTAGATAAAAAATTTTCTTGCTAAAATGGTATTTTTGTATGGTTTTGTTAATTGAACTCTGGAATATTGTCTGAGATTTTCTACGGCTACGTTCTCCTCTTTTAGTTGAATTAGCTGCTTGCTGCGTAATGTTTTTCTACATAGCGCAAATATTTATTCATGATCGCTTTCTACCGTTTCATTTTTCTGCCAAATTACTTTGTGCAGTAAAAATCCACCGTCGACGTCATGCACAGTGCCGTCAGAATGGGTTGGTCCATTCGCACTCACAAACAATTCGTAAAGTTGTAATTTAATATTTTCTCTGAAGTCATTTTCTCTAAAAAGTGACAATAAAAAAGGTACAAACTCGTATTGTAAATTTCCCTATCTTTTTTACTGTCGATCGTTAGCGATATTCCTTGAAATAGCGATAATGGATCGATGGCTTATAATATATCCATTTACTTTAACTGAAGATTGAACCGTTCTTTCGGATTCGAGTTTTTTTCGTTTTTTGCATTTTCTGAGTAAATTGACCATAGTAATATATCTTTTTTACATCATCAGAAAGTAGAGATTTCAATAAACAAAACGCCCACTGACTTTTTTAAAAAAGCAGATATTTTGATGTGAGCATTTGGAATGGGTGATAATGTAAATGTCGAAAACAATCGTTTATGGCGCATTTCAAATGTAATTTCTATTACCTACGAAATAAAGCAATTTTTGCTTGATTGATTGAAATATATTACTCCGTTTTAACAAATAATAAATTACAATAATCATTCACAGATGTCGGACGTGGCACAGGGGGGCGCCACCGTCTTCACGGAGCTAGGGCTGAGCGTGTTCCCCGAGAAGGGCGCGGCGCTTTTTTGGCACAATTTACACCCGTCCGGGGAAGGGGACTTCGCCACCCGCCACGCCGCGTGCCCCGTGCTGCGCGGCTCCAAATGGGGTTAGTCGTTGCTCTAAAATTGGACATGTTAGATTTTTGGCACGCAGTAAACAAAAATACAATCGATTGAAAGCGTTTCAGATTTGCGCAGTCACAAAATTGTAGATGTGTGAATGTAGAGGATGATATAGGAAAGTATTCAAGAGAAATATTTAGTACAGTAATGTGAAAAATCGTATTAATAAAGTGAAAGCAGGCGATGGCTTTGTTTAATTCAATTGGTTTCATTTACTTATTGAATAGGTTATACACAGCTTTAACTGAAAGTGCTAGGATCAAATGCAATCAGCGTATTGAGGGATTATGATCTATCAAAATAACATGTTTTATGTTAATATCATGTCGAGCAATTTTTGAGGTATTTGACTTAATTTGAAAAATACTTTTGCACTTGCACAACAAAATATATTTAGCTAATAGTACAACAACATAAAATGTAAAATCATCGACTATTATAAGTCCAATTATATAAAAATTGTAATTCCTTCTTTTCAGGAATTTGTGAAATTTATGAATGATTGCTTTAAAAGAAAATATTCAAACCAAATATGCACATTATAATAAACATTTTGATACATTAGACTTTCAGATAATAAAAAAAAATGTGATTTTGTCAACAATAAAAAGTTATTTGTCTCTGATTACGACCGGTTGTCCCTTATCAGTATAAATTTATAACTACCACACACGACTACAATTGTTTAATCGCTTATTCCCTTTCGTGCTTACAATTTGTTTTCATAGGATAAATTTTAACTAGATATTATAATGCTTGAAAAAGGTATTTATTTCATGATGCTGTATTATTGCACACTATAATTGCGTGATTTTCGAAACACTAAGTTTGTTTTCGTTCAATCACTTGCACTAAATGTGATATTCTGTATTGACATAACGAAATTCTGCTTACAGTGTCGAACAAGTGGATCCATCAGGGTGGCCAGGAATTCCTGAGGCCTTGCAACCTGGAGTACCAGCGGGAGGGTATGATCCGACCGACGCTCAGGCCCGTGCCCAAGTCTTACAGGTAGTGGCGCGACCGCGGTATCGGTGCACTGTTTAGACACATCCGAGGCCACTGAAGAAGCTAGTATATTTTTTTTACAAATCACGTAACGGTTATTTCTCGTGTTGCATGGTATCGTTTGCTAACAGAGGTCACAGTGATAGAAAAAAAAAACTACATGACGTACAGACAGACTACCTATTTTAAGGAATTAAAATAGATTTTTTCATGTGAAATGCTTAATCAATTGCTACAGCTAGTAAAGTTGTCAACTAGTATAAACGAATGGACTATTAAAGCTGTATTTCTTTGTTTACGAAATTGAGATTATTAATTTGTATAGTTTTTTTTTTTAATTGTAAAATCACAAAGCATAAATAATAATACTCTATATCTACTGTCTATGGCTTTGTTATCTATATCATCTTAATTTTTTTTTATATTATAATATATTCCATGTAGTGGTTAAGATTAATTGTTAATTAAATGTGCATTTATATTACATAATTAAATTATATATTGATGACTGAATAATGAGACTCTGGCAAAATGTTTGAGTTTTAAGCAAATAGTCAAAAATTCTCGTCATAATCACAAACATTGTGATAACTGTAACAAAAATTAAATACATTTGCCTTTGTCAATAAGTATTTATCCGCCAATACGCGGCACAACCTCGAATCATACTATATATGACTGGTAAATGGATGCTGTTTCTTAAGTATTGATTGTTATAACACATTTTATCAAATTTCCAGTCAAACGTAATGAATAAAGTAAAAACTAAAATGCAGTGTGAAAATTTGTACATCACATAGTCCCGTAAACATTTTCATATGAATAAATCCAAATATTTAATGTCTTTATATGTTCATACACAAAACACCTTAGTAGCAATAGATTCTTAAGTTGAATACAAATATTTGTATTGTTTATACTTTTCATTTAAACCATAATCCAAAATATTTACAAAATAACAGTTTATTGTTTCAACATCTATTTACTATGTATATATATGAAAATATTTGTCATTGTAATAATTTGTCATCTATTTGTATGTTGAATGTGATTATTTTGTTCCATGACATTATAATATTACGATAACTATCATATTAATATAGTTCTTGTGTTGATTTTACATGACAGTGAATATGCCAAATAAAATGTTTTTGTAACTATTTGCTTTTTTGTCTATTATCAATCAAATATTATTATATCTATATTGATAATACTAGCAAAAGTTTCAGGTATAGGAACAATAATAAAGTAATTATCTTAAAAATTACACACTAATTTTATGATACAGCTTAAAATATCTTATATATCACTTGGTACATGACGATTATAACTTTGTCACACTCATTAGGTTGTCACAGTTATTATTTCCTGAGCCAAAGATTTCACTCTAAAATTGTACACTTTGTTGCAAACGTCTAATAATATTGCCAGATTCCTTCATATTTGTTCAAATTAAAACTAGAATATATTGCCTTTCTTGTACATACATTACATACATACATACATTATACTTTTTTCAGTTAAGCGAGAGTATTTTTTATGTATATTAATCAATCAATAGGATGGCTATTCGTTTTACATGATTACATAACCTAAATACACAATTAGAAAGAATAAAAAAAATCGGTATAATTTGTACACTCTTATTAAAAATTAAAATAAATTTACCATTAGTTTGAATATAGAGGAAATAGAAGAATCAACAAAAAAACTTTCAGACCTATTTTTTGTCCATACTTAAACCTGTTACATTAGTGTTCAATAGGCTTTTTTTTTTTTGTCAACAGTTGTACCCTTCATTTCTAGAGAAGTTGCACTATAGGAAATTTACTTTAAAAATTGAAGGAAAATTTCTGTACGCAACTTGAAAGTAGGAGGCCTTTTTTCGGGCAGAAATAACATCCAGTAAAATCTATAGGCCATTTACATAGTTTCTACATTTTCAGCTTAAATTTCGTATTCGTTGCCATACCATTAATATCCAAATGCAAAGTGACTATTATTCAAAACACCAACTTCTTGAGTAATAACAGCCGCAGATGCGCCCAAGTGGATATAGACTGAATTATTTTTCATTTCTATATCGATCGGTTTCTTTTTCAATCATGATTCCAATTCTGATTGATATTAATAAATTCTGGCACAGCTTATCGGTTCTTATTTCGGTCGTAATAACTGTCACAATACAAAATAAAAACTTCTAATTTAATTATTATTTCATCCATAATTCTCCACTGGCAATGTTTCAAATTTCACCACTTGCTGATCACCCCCAGTCACTTTTTAAGTCTCGCTTAATTAAATGGACTCTACTTTCAAGGCTGGAAGCATTAATGGACTCCTCCATAACAAATTCTTCAAAAATCAATGTCTATGTTTATAAATGCATAAATAACAGCTAAAATTGTTTTTTTTTTTTTATTATCAAAACTAATGATATTTTAAAAAACACTGAATCTGCCAGTTTGTTTCGATATCATACAGCTTATGAAAATACGATGCAATATTAACGTCATTTATAAATAAACAAAATAACTTATCAATGTTCCGGATGAAACTGAATAAGTTTTTTTTTAAACAATTACAAATTAAATTACAATTATAAATCAAATTGTTCTTGAGTTATACTACAATATGTTTAAACACATCAAAATTTGCCAAGCTGTTCTGTGTAGTCTCTTCATTTTATATTGTAAGTCGTAAAACTGGGATACCTTATTTTTTGTATTATATAAAATTGTTTTGTTATTTGGGTTTATTTTCATAAAAAATAATTATGACTGTTTTATAATTTGGCAAACCATCCATCTTGGGTGTGTAAATATTAATTATTAATATTAATTGTGCTGTGGTAGGGGGATAACACACATTGATGCTTCCTTAACACACATTGAAGTTTTGAATATATTTTGTTACATTAAATAATTTTTATTTAAAAGTTACAAAAAACCATGCATTAATTTATTTCTAACACAGAAATGTACATGCACATAATGTCTATATTATATGAAGGGTGTTCACTATAAAGTGAAAATGAGGTACAAACTTTCTAGAGCCAATTACAGTAAATACTGGCTGGTAAAGCTGGAAGCTATTAATTAGATTTTAAAAAAGGAAATAATTGAATATTCTTTTTTTTTAATAGAAGTCTTTTGTTTGCGGTCTATCATGGCGTGTTGTTGAAAATGAAAAAAATTGAATTGCGTGCGATTATTAAGTATTTGTCTCTGAAAAATTTCATTACAAAACGGGTTAATCAAGGATACAGGATACTTTCGGAGTAAATGCTTCACCGCATTCTACAGTTGCCCAAAGATGATCCTCGCTCGGGTCGCCCAATAACAATAGTGACCGAAGAAATGAAAAAAAAATGCGAAAAATGGTATTATCAGATTGTCACGTTACGGTCCGTTTTATAGCCGAAGAAACAAGATTTCTACTGGTAGTATGCATAACATTTTACAAGATTGTTTGAGGATAAAAAAGTATCCCCACGCTGAATCCCCAGAATGCCTTGCGATGCATAAAAACAAACCAGGTTGAACATATTTCGAGCTTCTTTGGAACTATTACATCTAGATCTCTATAGTTTTTTGGCTTACAACAATGGATGGAGCGTGACTTTGCCATTACGATTCAGAAACAAAATTACATTCTATGACTTGGAAAAGGCCATAATTTCTAACCTCTGAGAAATTTAAGGCGGATCGTTCTGCAGGGAACATCATCAGCTATTTTTTCTGGGATAGTAAAGGGGTGGTCATGATAGAATATCTCGACCATGGAGTTATGTTACGTTCTTTGTAAGCAGAAGAAATAAAAAACTGCTTAACTGCGAAATTCGAAAGAAACGGCGAGGCAAACTAGCAAATATTGTTTCGTTCCATCAAGATAATGCCTCGACTCACAGGTCCGCAGTTGTTGTGGCTGCAATTCCAGATGCTGACTTCTAAATACTATATTATCCTCCATATCCATCCGACCTTTCCCCTAGTGATTTCTATCTATATCCAAGGTTGAAGATATCTGAAAAATCAGAGATTCAGAGATGACGAAGCAATGGTTGCTGCAATACCTACAGAAATTTTTAGGTGTTCACGATGAAGAGTTTTTCTAGAAAGGAATTTTAGAATAAAGATACGCCAAGTGTATAATGCTGTATAATGGTGACCATAAGTGTATAATGGTGACCATATCAAAAAGTAAAAGAACATTTAACAAAAGTTACCGGCAACATACTCATTCTCACTTTTTATCGAACGCCCCTCGTATCAAAAGTTTTAATATCTCGAATTCTACCGCTGAGCCATTTCTCGCTTCTGCGTCCGCAGCGAGGAGAGCAATTTAAGACAACAAAAACGTTACATATAGAAATACAAATTATACTGTACATAACATTCCTGTTGTTTATGCATTACCCTAACTGCCGTCGACGCTGCTGGCGATGGTGCGCGCCGCCGCCGCCGCGTCCGGCGATTGTAAAAGCATATCATAACAAACAAAGTAAGTACATGCATGTCTAGCTTTAGCATTGCACACTACTTTGTTTGCTACGAAACACTGTTATACTGGTCTTGTGTTGGAATCGATCTCTTCTTACTTCTATTCTCGCCGTCTTTTGTACAGAAGTTCAAATGGCCTAGATGTTCATACTACTGTAATATAAAAACATAATCATGTATTTTTAGGTGAAGCCAAAATCATTAATGTTTTTTGATAAATTACGCTTTCAATATGTCATTTAATCCGTGATTAATCAACCCAAATCTTATAAAACAAATTTATTAATAAAGCCAGAAAACAAATAAAAAATATTTTCTTGAGACAATCAATTGATTAGGGTTGCCATGTCTTGGCATTTTATTTAAAATAGTAAAATCAGAAGGAAGAAAAATCGTTTATTTCAAATTGAAATTTTAAACCTATCTTAGGTTATAATTTTTATTATGTATAAGCAATATAATATTTTACCTAGAATCAAATTAGCACATGGGATACACAAGTATACTAATTGTATAATGATTGTAATAAATAAATAAATATTTTTTTGCAGATGGCCATAGATTTCCAGTTATGAGTTATCATCGAAATATTACTATAATTTGAATTTACCATATTTTAAAGGTGAGATTCAGATAAAAATCTTTGTTATGTGTACAAAAGTACATCAGGTATGAGGTTAAATTTAAAAGTTTTGTCTAAAATTTGACGGATTATGGAATTTACAAAAGACAAAGACAGTTTTCAGCTATGCGGATAAGAGCTAACACAATTATGACACAAAGGACAAAATCAATTATGACCTAAAGCTAGAACAGTTGAGTAATCCTCTATTTCCACTAAACAAAAGTGTTGAATTGTAATTGATATGTTTATGCAGATATCGAGTACTTGTGGTTTCATTCAGTTATATGATACAATATGTCCTTTATTATTTATAAATGGTTACTCACACCTTGGCGCGTTAGTATATACTTGTGAGGGTCACATCACAGGTGAACTTTTGGTGTATGCAGATATCGGTCGGCGAGTCCGGCCGGCGCGTCCAGCCGACGCCGGCGCAGCACTGGGCGCGGACGGCTGCGCGCGGTGTCGCATTGCCGACTGTTAGCATGTAACAGGAGCTCCGTCACTCAATAAACATCCAGTGGCTGGAATCCGCAACGGCTTCGCGTGCGACGACGTGCGAAATTCTAATGCATGAGTGTGTGCGTGATCGCATACTATGGCGTACGTGCTAGACTAGCTTTCGCCGGTGTCTACGACCGCGTGGACGGAGAACCTCTCACAAGATTATGATCTTCATTAAAGCTCTGATCCCAAACCTGTTCCTGACCACGATCAGAATCAAACGTATGACTAGGATCAATCAAAATCGAGAACGAGAATGATAATGATATCAATGGATAAAAAATTGAAGTTCATTTCACGTCCGTGCTAGTGTAGTTGCGGGCGTTAACTAGATGGGCAAGCCACCACACGAAAGGACAGAAGAACCTGCCGGCCAGCTAGGATAGCATACCTAAAGTCAAGGTGACGATGAGTACCAAATGCCAAATTTCATCGAGATATTGTCGAATTATAAGAAGGTGCACGTGCTGACATGCATTTTCAGATGTTTTCTATCAGTATACCAAATTTAAATCGGTTAATCTAATTATCATTTTTGATCAAATGTTTAAAGATAAAAATAGTTACCGTCTGCCATCCTTAGAAGATTAAACATGTGTATACTATTGCGGATTTCTTTGTAAGTTCTTCCATGATCTAAAATTCTGTAATATATTAAGTTGGTTATAACTATTACATTATTCTATGACTTACTGAGTATAAGCTATATAAGCGTCCTAAAAGCGTTTTTTTTTTTATGGATTGATCACATTATATCGAGGTTTTTCCTATCTTTTGAAATCACATACACAGTGAAACCTGGTTAAGTGAGACATCAAGAGAT
Source organism: Eumeta japonica (assembly GCA_005406025.1). Classification (NCBI taxonomy): domain Eukaryota; kingdom Metazoa; phylum Arthropoda; class Insecta; order Lepidoptera; family Psychidae; genus Eumeta; species Eumeta japonica. The sequence goes on from BGZK01002657.1 coordinate 31,281, forward strand.
CTGCAATATCTCACTTATAGAGGTATTTATTCCACTTACCCAGTGTCTCAGATATCCAGATATAAATAAATATTTGTCTCATTTACAGAGGGTTCCATTAATAGAGGTCAGGATACGGGTTATTTCAGTTATAGAGGTGCGATTATTCAATAAAATAACGTATGATAGTAGAGCAAAATTGAAACTGAAGGTCATTGAGGCTCAAAATTAATTAAGTGCGGAATGTGCGGGTAGAATAAGTAAGGAAACAAACAAAACGATTTTATTTCAGATACAGAGGTTGATGCATGTGAAATTAGTTAATTTGTTATGCTTGCCTCGCTATATCTATAACTTCCTCAGTTATAGAGGCAATTATGACGATAAAATCGAAAGAATGAATCCCAGATGTAGAGGTTTGCTTCGTCCCATTAACAGAGTTAATTCAGTGCCATGTTCCAGTTACGGAGGTTTCTCACTTATCCAGGTACCATTTAACCAAATTTCACTGTATCGTGAACGATATTGTGCATACATACCTTTCCGACAAGATTTTCTAAATGATCGTACAAACCCTATCCAAATCTGTCGCATATTTAAAAAAAAAAACTGAGAGCACAAACAGACGTAATACTGACTTCGTTTTATATTATTTAGAGATTCTCATTACTTGTTTATTGTCTATAAGCAAGATGAAAAACTGAACTATACACTTCTGAACACAGAAAATATAAGATTTTATTGAAAAACTTTAATCGTCATAAAAACAAAAGGATTTAAAAAAATAAGAAATTAGTGTCATAAATGATGCGTTCTTTTTATTGATATCACAGGAAGTTGGTCTTCCAACTAAGTCATATTTTAATATGCACCTATTTCAGATAAATCTGAACAGGTTTTATATTACCTGCATATACACAATGTTCACAATGCCACACTTTCTGGTTAGGCGGGTTTCTTTAATTTGTTTTACTTCACCGATACTAAATATTGAAGGGATGCTCTTTTTGTTTGCTCTTCGCACTTGCCACACAGACGATTGTCATTTTTTTCGAGAAGGAAGATTATGAGCGTAGTCGAAATAAAAAAAAACAAAAACTATTTTTCTCCACAGTTATGATAAAAAGTTCGCTGAGAGTCAGTTATATATTACAACAAAATTGTATTTATTTTTATGACAAACTCGTCATTTCTTTGATACCATAATATACTTGCAAGTTATTTAAAAAGTTAGTATACGAAACGTTTTAAATGCTTTAATTGAAAGCAATTATACTTCTAAAAGCCAACAAATTTTTTTTGGAACATTGCACTTCAAATAAACAAGCCTAATCCTATAAAAACGAATGATCGTATCCAGTACTATTGGCGTACATGTTATCGCTAAACCTCGACACCGTGTGACTGATCACTATGAAAATTGGTGTTTACATGTATTTAGTCAAGGAGAAGATTTTGTGCTATTCTCTTTGATATAATTCCCCACCAGATGGCTCTGCAACATACCAACTTTTATACCGTTCAACCGATCACCATGAAATTTTGCAAGTACATGTATTTTTTTTTTGTGGAAAATTTATTTGTGCTATTAACTTTGTTGCGCATAGTTAGGATTACAATCTTGTTACTAATATAAAATTTTTATGCTCACTAGCAATGCAATGATTATCTGTTTTATATATCTTATGAAATAAATAAATAAATTTCGTACATGTACATCGCCACAAAAAAAAGACATATGCATATGTTTTTTTTTTTTGTGGAGAAGGGTCTTGTGCTATCTCCTTTGTTTTATTTGTGATATTCACTTTGTTGTGGAATATTAGAAGTATTAAAAATTAGGGCGAAGGCGAAGATTAATAACTAACAAAAACTATAAATGAATTTAGAAATATGTTAAATAAACTTTATTATTTTGAATATTGAGCATAAATTAATCTGTTACATAAAATAAAAATTTGATTTATAAAAGACAAAATGGACGGGCAGGACAACGTCTGCCGACTTTAGCTAGTATACATATAATGAATATTAAAATTGTATTGAAGCTCATATTCTGGAAAAGCTATTATTATATTTAAGAAGTGTTAACGCTTGGGCATAGATGTAACACATTTAAATAAGGTAGGCTGAACGCATTCCTGCTAGTTTTTTCCCTTCTCGTATTTCTGAATCGATGGTAGCGATTTGATATATATATATATATATATATATATATATATATATATATTAATAACATCTTAAATTTAATAAAACATATTTTCTTTTTTTTTAACAGCATGAGTTATATTTACAAGTTTTATTTTAGCAGGTTTAGCAAGTTTTACGAGAGCGTAAAGCGGGATTGTGGGGTCATTTTATTATCGCAGTTTGTGTGGTTAGTTAGTGGTTTAGTCTTTCTAAGTTAAATATTCATCGGCCATTTTTTATGTGGTCAAAATGCAAACTCAGTAGCTTTTGTTTCAAAGGCAATGACGTTAACAACTCAATCACCCACTCATCATAACAGAAGTAAGTTCATAAGAAAGAACTGTATTACTGGGCGCGATGTTGACAATTTTATTATACTTTTCCCTTGCGTTTACCACGAAGTAAATAGTTACCTCGCACGCTTACTCAAATTTATCAAATTTGTATAAATATGAAGTGAAAAATGAATAGGCCTTTGCAAATTTTCGAATAAACTAAGCTACTACCTACTGCAAATTGTTCATAATTACAAACCACTATGCTTGTTTGCTAATTTTTATTCATTATTGAGCTATTTTCTAGTCGTGATTCATTCAGTCCTACATGAGAAAACACATTTTTTCATAACTTTGAGCTAGTTTTACGTATAGGTACACGTAAGTATTACGTTAGGTACATGCAAAAAACATCACTGAAAGCAAACGAATGTTCGAACGCGCTTCATTTTGTTTACAAACACAATCTAAGGAATTGGTAATCAACCAAACGCATGCGTGGAAATCGCATTGTTCCGTTCTGTGCGGGCACGCGCCATTCTTGGGATGATTTCTCTTTCTCTGAACGAATCATTTTCCCATAGCGGCGCATGAGCGAACTGCTTAACGGTTCATGGGAATCCATCGGCCGTGTACGTTTTTGAGAACGTATCGACACAGGATCTTCGTTTATTGAAGAATTATGCAGTGTCGGACTGGTCATACAGTCGAGGTGGCGTTTGCCAGTCTGGCTTCAACCTGCGCGGATCCCTACCGCACCTACCCTTAGGCTTAGACCTACATGTAAAATAATTCATACTTACTATAGAAATTAAACAGACAAATTCGAAAAACAGTTAACTACGGGACTATCCCTGAAACTCCCGTTATTTAGTTCAGAGATATGACTCTTGTACATTTTTGAGCTCAAAAATTATAACGGTGCTTTTTTTTGGTTTTGAACAACAGTATTTATCGACTAATTGAATTGGAGAATTCGATACCGCTTTTTTATAAAAAAAAATGTTTTTTTTTGATGTTGATGAATGAGTAGGCATTGCTCCATCATTAAAATTTTAAAGTTATTTTAAAAAGGCAGACGAAATAGCATCTACCCTTATCGATGGCTTTTGAGAAGCCCATAAATTCATAATAGCGCCCGGGCCCTTTAAGCTCAGTCCGCGACCCTGGAAGTGTCATCCGATTAAAATAGAGTAGAAGGTAGTGTTTTATTATTTTACAATGCAATCATTTATATGTTGATCTTCATTCTGTGTTCTTTTTTAAGCCAAGTAGTTCTGAATAGTTCGATGACGTTTATTTTCATTCTAATTTGATGTATCTATATTTTATAGTCACTTTTGTATTTTTGGCGGCCAGTGCTGAGTATCGAACATGCTGATACAATGTGCTAAAGTAAAAAGATGTATAATCTGAAATTAGAGAATTTCTGTAGAAAAAAATATTATAAATAAGTTATAAATATTTTATAATATTACAATTTCATATAAACATATTGAAAGATGTCGGCTGATTAGTTAAAATCCATAATAAATACGAGATAATGTAGATTTTAAGGCTCGAAATGAATGTACATAGTTTGGCTAAAATTTTTGCTAACAAATTATCAAAATCGTGTATTATATATCATACAGTGACAGTAATAAAAATATTAATTGTTAAATTAATATTTCAATAAATAAATTCCAGTTCCGTTCGTGTTCGTAGATACATATCTACGAAAAAGAACGAAGCGAAAGTATACACTCTTAAAATTTTTTGTGAAAGCACAATTGTTTTAGAAAAAAAATATGAGTAAACTACAAATCAACGTAGTAATAAAAAAAATATAAATTGAGTACTATTACAAAAAATGTGAAGAAACCTGCAATTATAAGTTGTAATTTTAGAATCTTCATGTAGAAACCATAGACGTATTGTAATTTCCCTAAATTATTAGTGAATTCCCTAATGAAAACTTTGTAAATTTACAAAATATGTTTATAATTAGATCTACAATACTTTTTGTAAACTTACTAAACAATATTGGAACTCAAAATAAAATTAAATTGATGAAAAATTATAAATATTTATATCACTTTTAACACGCAAATTTGATAATTACATGATGTTTTGTAATTCTACTAAAAAGTTATATTTATCTGAGACGTCTAGTAATTTTTTCAAACCGTTGGTTAATTTCTAAGAAAAAAATTTAGAGAAAGTTTGTAATTTAATCTACTATACTTTTTTGTAAAATTCCAAAGCAATGTAGTTACTATTGAATTACTGAAATTTTACGAATATTTTTATTATTTTTATAACACAGATTTGAAAATTAGGTACTCAATGCATTTATAATTCCGCAAGACGTATTGAAATTTTTCTAAACCGTTGGACAATTTCCGACAAAAAGGTTTTAAAATTTACACAATTTGTTCAAAATATGATTTAGGTACAATATTTTTTTTAGTAAAATTACTATAGAAACTTTTAACAGTGTAGTTTTACTTTTCACCATTAGATGGTAGCTTAAGCATTTAACAATCTATCGGGCATATCTTATTACTGACACGGTTTTAGGACTTGTTTGTTACAGTATAAGTTTAAGAGGAAGATTTAAGAACAATTATAGAGTGAATAAAATGACATTATTTTATTATAATTATAAGCGCCACCTAGTGGTAAATCTCATTGATACATCAGCTATTAGTGGTCTGAAGTTGCTCGCTATGCCGCTTGCGAGCCTACAACTTCATACTGTAGTTTCACCGTGTCATCCCGATAAAAAATTCACTCACATCATTTTTTACATCATTCATCACATCATAACGCTCCAAAAGAAGTATAACTTCAAAAAATACCATACTTGTACTCTAATATTGATAAAAAAACATCCTATAGACATTTAATAAAATTAAACATTGTTTTCTAATTTTTCTAAATTGAGCTGGAATAAGTTGTGTTGTAAATTTACAAAATCAATTTTAATATTACGCTTTAGACGTCCTTATTGTAATATTGCTCAATAAATTGCCGGTAAATGTTTAGTAAAATGCTAAAGATACGTTGTAATTTTATGAAACTTCGATTGAATGTATTGTATAGTTAAATTACAACCCATCATACTAAAATTATTAAACAATTGCTGGTAAATTTTCAGTAAATTTCAAAACATTTTTTTGTAATCTTACTAAATTGAGTTAAAACAATTCGTGTAATAAATTTACAAAACCGAATTTTATTATTACTCTATCGTTGCGCATTAAAACTTTTTTAACTTTTTTATATAAAATTACTACAGAAATGTTTAACAGTGATAATATGGATATTTATAGCTTTTATTACAATACAAGCCGTTAACAACAAACAAGAAGGTAAATGTGAATGTGTATGTTTTCTGTTATTTACTGGGCTGGTCCGCCGGGAGAGAGGGACGGGGACGGCTTACTGGTTACAGTACAACGCACGAAACTTTGCCGCTCTGAATTGCCTGCGAATGATGTAATGCGCAGGTTTAATGTTCCCCGACTCTTCCTGCTTTTCCCCCGCTTGCCTATTTTACGCCACTACTGCGGCGCTTTCCTGACTGATTTCTCAGCGGCAAAGTTTCCCGCGTTGTACTGTACATTTCTTTGATGATGACATAAATCGTTTTCGTTTTGCTATAAAGCGTTATTGTTTTTAGACTTATCTATACAGGCGTTTTACTTTAGCAACTGACAAGCTTTGATCAATCATAGGTAATAAATTAAAAAAAAAAAATATTTTTTAATGTATTATTAATGTAGGTACGTTGAAAATAAATGACCCGAACAAAAGCATCCATAGAAAGATTGAAAATTTGGAACTAGTTTCTTATAATCAATTATGATTTTCCTTTTCAATTTGCAGGGCTCCACTTTTAATGAGAGGGTATATACGAGCATTTTTTTTGCTTGAAGAATACGAAATCAAAAATTCATTTTCAATACAAGACTTTATTTCAATTATATCTCTTTAGGATTCCGTAGCCAAAATAGCAAAAAATGGAACCCTTATTATTTCCGTCCGTCCACATGTGGATTTCATTTAAAAACTTGTATTAATTAATATGTATTAATACAATTTGGAGTGCAGGTATCTTGTATAAGCCGCTACTTAGTTTAGTAGTGAATTAACGAAAAATAAATATTTCTAGTGGGAGCTTTCCCAGTGGCATGGGCGGTGGGGGCGGCGCACCGGGTGCTACCCATTTAGGGGTGACGTCCGAGTTCACCCGACCATGAAGTGTGATTCGCAATAAATACTCAAGAAAAAAATCATGTCCATACAACATATCTAGCACCTATAAAAATTCGCAAAACTGTGGCAAATTATGTGACACCCACTTGTATTTTTTTTTATAACGAGAATAATTAAACATCTAGTAAGTTATTTATTTAACATTGTGAGCTCAATAGGTGTCACCAGCATGATAATTGAAATATTTTTTGCAGTGTCCACAGTGTTGTGTTATTAATATATTTTTATCGCTTCTATGGCTTGGGTCATCGGGGATTCCCTAAAGTGTAGTTGTTTTTTTCATATGTAGCTCTAATTATTATCGCACCTTTGGGCGGTGATTCCCCAGAATTAGTCATTATTGCTTGTCATCTGTGGCTTGTGAAGTTTCCTACCTCATTTCTTTCACATTCCTTTCTTGAATTGTGATTGTTGCAAGGTGTTATTTTAAAAGTGTTTTATATAAAACCATTGAAATAAATTTTGCAAGAAAATAGAGACATGTATTGGTTAGTTTAATTTTTTTTTTGTTATTAACGATGGCAAACAATTTGTCTATTCGTTTAGTAAATCACTTAAAGAAATTAATAAAGAAGCTTTAAATTATTTTATTAATTATTAGGAGTATCGAGACGTATTCAAAATGAGGTTTGAGGTTCACTAAAAATAAAGGTACAGCATTTTAGATGCAGTAATATTTTTTTGTACAGCCTGGAAAAGTAACATAGCTAAATATATTTGTTAGAAAAGGGTGTTCCTGGCGGTAACACATTTAATAACTTTCTACTTGTTTGGCCATATTCCTATAGATGAAAAGTGATATTTAGATATGCCGTATCTTTATTTTCAAAATCAATCACTCTCAAACTGTAGATTTTTGATATCAGTGTTAATTTTCATAAAAATATATATTTGGCAGTCCTAGATAACAATTAGTAATTACGTGAGAGTGCAAACTAGAAAGTGTATCAATGTATAGATTTATGATCGATAGTATTTATTCCTGAACAATATTGCACGCCTCATAGGCGGAGCGCATGAGGTAGTGCTCTACTCTCGCCTCACGAAAAACGAGTGATTTTTTGAACTTTAAATGTCTTTATTTATTACATGTTACACTTGTAAAATAATGTATGCACTCAAACGGCAAGAATAATCACTGATTTTAATATCTGTAATATCTTCAAAACACATTTTGTTATAGAACATATTTTAAAAACTGTTTTAATTTGTTTATTATATCGATACTATGCACTAATAAAAAATATTTTTAATTTCCCGCTAAAACAATTGAAAAATGTGTATAAAATTGTAGTCACAGTTTTCACACTGATTTTCAAAAATGAGTTCCACCGGATATTGAGGTTTTAGGATCCTGGGAATTTCTTTCGATCATTTTCCAAGTGATGTCTATATGTGCGTGTGCGTGTGTGTGTATGTTTGGGTGTTGTGCATGCGTGTGTGTGTACGTAAACCTTCCATAACTTTTGAACGAATTAACCGATCGAAACGCAGTTTGCAACATTTGAAAAGGGTCTACTCAATTTAGACTTCCTGAAACATTGAACTAATTCCGCCTGGTACATTTTGAGGATCCCCAAAAATAAAGTTAGTGTTTTTTTTTCAATTCCAAAATCTATCCAGTTGTTCTCTTTAAAAAAACAACTTCGAACGTTGCTAATTTATTAAAACAATTTGTTCAAGAGATATATTGGAAGTAAAATTTTTCAAAAAATTTTTTTTTAATATCTTTCGAACTACTCTACCGTCAAAGCCTAAAATCAAACCAATTGCCTTTTAAAAAAGAACTATGTAGATCGTCGCAAACTAAATTATAATCCGTTGGTACGTTCCAGAGATGCCGTCAAGACGGAAATATTTGCAAATGAGAATATTTCTAAATAACTTCCAAGTTGGTTCTTGTTGCATTCACAAGAATGCAAAGAAAGTTCTCTGACACAAGTCAGTCAGCTTTCATTGCTTAAAAAACCGCATCGAACTCCGCAAATCAGATCAAACTCGAACAAAGCCTGCGATAGATATGGTAATATAGAAATTAAGAAGACAGCATTTTATTTAAATAAATCTAGATGTTTCAACTCGAAAAGCTGAAAACGTATTAAAGTTATATTTCTATTTTTGGAGAGCTTGGAAAAGTACATAAAGCGTTCTTTTGAGCTCATACTCAATAATTAACTGCAAATTTTTGAATACTTCGAATTTGAAAGCTGCGAAAAGTTTCAGTAAATGAGGACTTATAAGGTCAATTTTTTAATTTCTAAGCCCGAAAAGCTTAAAGATAAGTCTTTGAGCTATGATAGGACTACATTTTTAAACTCGAGAAGTTCAATAGCACATCGATAAATACAGCCGGAAGTTTTAGGGATGGTCTGCAGGATCAAACGTTTTACAGATTTTATGGGATACATGTACCCAGAAAGAGAACACCTCTAGGAGATAGATACCAAGGTTGAGGAGACATTTAAAAACGTCCAAAGTTACTGTTTCTGATTGGGTGACTAGTATATAGACTTTTGAAATTCGTTGTGGGATGGATTTTACAAAATCTCTTTCTAATCTAACTGTCGCACTAAAGCTATTATGACAATTTTCGTGTTAGTTGCTTTAAGTAAGAGGACGCGCAGCAAATTAAAATTAATCGAATATTACCCGCGAGCGACAATGGCTGAAAGCAGACTAAACATCCTCGACATTTTTATGATACAACATGACGCAACATAAAATATAATATCTGATGGGGTGATTTTGCGTTTGCGTTTGTAAAAGGTAGAAAGAAGAAATTTAAAATGTTCACTTAATAAACAGGTTTCTCAAATCAATTAGAAATAATGTAGGAATAAATAATAATCTTCATAATTAAAAACGCAATAATAATTTTAATTTGTAATATTTTTATGAAACGTAGTCTATTATTAGATTTTTTTAATATATGTCCAAAAAATATGAAAAAAAAATTCAAAGGCAACGATAAGTATATAGTTACAACAAAAAATATTTTAATATGATCGAATACACCGTTTTTGAGTTATTACCGAAAAACTGCGCTTCTCAAGAAAAAAAATTTGACCCTAAAGGCCAACTCTGCAACTTCCCGCTAATTTCATTCGTTTCGTAGTTATTTCAAAAACGGTTCGTTTCGATTTCTTTCGACAATGATTTCTCGCAAACGAATCAACCGATTTTGACCCGGTTTGCGACAATCGACGTGTTTTTACAGGGTCAAGAGCTGATTAGAATTTGAAATCGATCGGTCAAGTCGTTTTAAAGTTATTTTGAAAAACTTTTACAATTTTTTTTTTCTTAGTTTTTTGAAAATTTCTCAAAATCTACCGGTCCACTGAAACTCTTTGGAACGCCGTTTAGTGGGCTCGATTCAGTCAAGCCGTTTAAAAGTTATAAGAGGTTTACATACATGCACACATACACACACATCTACACAGACATACGGACATCATCTCAGGGATGATCAGGGACGCTTCCTAGACCATCAGAACGTCGAGATCTGATGAGAACTCGATTTTTGCAAAATGGGGTGAAACCAATAACTTCCCGAAAATTTTAGAAAATTTTCAATTTTCTTAGCGGGAAGTTAAAAACGTAAGTACTATGACATCACCAATAGACGGCCACTTATAAAGATTTCTCTACATGTGCTGAACGATGTTGATGACACATTAAAATGGTATTTCTAAATGTATATTAGTTATAAGTACTTGGCGTGTTCAATGTTTGTTGACCCAAATAAATAAAAAAATAACAGAAAATAAGATACGCTCTTTCGCTGGAGCACATTTTCACATTGTATTTTTACATTTTGAAATTGCAGTGTTTTAATAGACTTAAAATGGAAACTAGATTAAGTATTTAGGTAAATACATAAAAATAATAATGCATTAGAGTAGTCATTTAATAGTAATAAATATTATATACTTAATATAAACTTTGTGTAAAAGATAAAAGGGCTGGTCGTTTGTAAATATAATGTTCGAGAACGTGTAATAGTATTTCTCTTGCGACCTCAAGTCATTTGAGGACGTTGTTGGTTGTGTAAAACTGGTAGAAAATATATGCTTATGAACCATCTACAATTATGAAAATATAAACTCATATCATCAATCATTATCAGCCGCCCTATCTGAGTCCGTTTTTAGACGTTATTACGCGTTAAACTGTCAACTCAATACGTTCATAGCATCAAACAAAAAAGGCCCCTTCGAAGTTCGCATATTGTGACGAGTAACTACGGATCCCTACACTGCACGTGTTCCGACATACGCTTGGCCGGTTTTTAATATCATTTCCTACATCTATCAAGTGTTGGGTTATTCTTTTTTTATAATTTGTATTCTTAAATATTTACATTTCGTTGCGTTAATTTGACGTTATTCATGAGGGCGTCTAAAGTGAATTTACATATGTTTTATAGATTCGATCTCGTTTGTTATATTTTTTGTCTTATAAATAAATCATTGAGCAAGCCATCGCCACCTCATACTACCATACTACAGCCGCCCGTCGCATCGAGCCCGCTCCGCTGCGCTGCGTGCGAGCGTTTAACCTGATTTCTGAAATAGGTCACGCGCCACTCGAGCTTTGTAAGGCGAAATTGTATCAATTCTCTCCTGTCTAATCTCATTTCGCAAGTGTTCTATCAGATAAGATTCCTTGACGGTGCTTTAGATGGAGATGCTTACGGGAGGTAGATGCGATAGGAACATAGGGCTATGACTTGAAGTACAGTACTGTAATGGGTATTAATATGACGTATGACATGTTTTTTAGTTAAGCCATTTGATTTGTAGTCTAATGTGCATTTTGATTTATTATTATTATTTTAATTGATTGAACTTACGTAATATAGTTAGTTTATTATGAACGTTTATGACTATTTATTTAATATTGTACACGATTAAACATTAACTATTTAAATAAACAAATTTATCATTGATGGTTATTCTGTTAAAACATTCAAAAACGTGAAGTTTACCAAGTCAAAAATGAGATACATCACATATGTATAATACATAAGTTTTACTTTGAAATGAAAAATACTTTATAGCAACAAATTTATATTCCAGATAAAACAAAAAGGCGTTACTCTTGCGAGTATGAGACAAATGATTCACATGAAAATAAATATGTCACGAATGCAAAAAAAATAGGGAATAGCTCAGTATTAAAATAGAACACGCACACTCTTAATTTTTGCACGTAGTTTTATTTGTGAAATTTTCACATTAGGTTTTCCGGGCATTCGAGAAAAACGTCATTTTCACCTCAGTTGTCAAAATTAGATTTTGCATCAGACGTCAACTATTTGTGCTGCTAAGAAACTACAGCTTTTACGATGACTACTACGTATGTACAGTAAAACGTACGAAACTCTGCCGCTGTGAAGTTCGTCACGAAAACGTCGCAATGACGTGAAATAGAAACACGGCGAAGAGGAAGGAAGGGTCGGGGAGCGTTATACCTGCGCAGTATATTATTCGCATCCAACTCAGAGCGGCCATGTTTCGTGCATTTTACTGTACGGGCGTCTACTGTGATGTTTCTAACTCACTCTCTCTCTCTCTCTCTCTCTCTCTCTCTCTCTTTGAGCCTTATACAACGTATTTGGCATTATACGACCTCGAACATTTAAATCTAATTACGGTAGCGACTTTGTTCCCTAATCTAGATCTCGTGTTGACTGTGGTCCCGCTCGCTCTCGTCGCAGTTATCGATCCCGCTGTTAATTCTGATTACAGTGTTACTGTCTGTTTCGATCCCGATACAGCTATCACTTAATATTTTCCCCAAAATTTCGTAACTACTTCCGCTCCAAATTTTTTGCGTGCTTATTATATAATATACTACAGTTTCATCTCTTTTATATTACTACTAACTTCCGCCCGCGGTTCCGTCTGCGTAGACTACATAGAGTGATTTTCTGTTCCCATTTTCGATTCCGGTCCCACTCTCATTTCTCATCTCACTACTGTTTGTTATTCCGGTTCCAGCTTCGATCTTGATTCTAAGTTTGATCGTACAGTTGATCTCGATGTTGGTCCCGTTTGCGATTTTGAACTTTCTCGGTCTCGGCTGTTGATTCTGTTCAACGTGCCGTTTGTAATTTTGATTCCGTTAGCAGTCACTGTTCCAATTTGGACGAAGAAGGAACACATGCTAATACCACACTAAAATTTACGTTATGCTACTTGGGGATAGTGTAGCTTTATGTAAAATGTGGAAAACAGTTGACCCTAAAGGCCAACTCTGCAACTTCCCGCTTATTTTATCCGTTTCGTAGTTAGTTTCCAAACAAACTGTTTTCGATTTCTTTGACAACGATTTCTCTGACGAATCAACCGATTTTGACCCGGTTTACGCCAATCGATGGTTTTAAGGTTAAGAGCTGATTAGATTTTAAATTGATCGGTCAAGCCATTTATAAGTTATTTTGAAAAACCACTTTTAAAAATTTTTTTCTTCTTCTTCTTAGTTTTTTGAAAATTTCTCAAAATCTACGGGTCCAAAACACACACACACACACACACACACACATCCACACAGACGTACGGACATCATCCAGGGATGATCAGGGAAGCTTCCCGACCCTCAGAGCCATTGCGCCGCCCTGTGTAGGGAAGTGTGCGACGCGACACGCTAAGACAATAGGCGCCGCTATCGAAATTATTTTGTTATAACTTACACAACAACATTTCTTTGTAGTGGAGTATCGATAAGTAAGTAGGTATAACAGGCGCAACAAATGCCTGTAAACAACAAAACATAATATTGCGCTTATTGTACGAGTCTCCCGAGATAATATTCGCGTGTGTGGTTTAATTTTACGTTTTGGGTTTTAGTTTACAATAATTACGAGCTCAGCGTTAAAATCAAAAGAGCCGCCATGAGTTTATTTGAATGAGTTTATGAACGCAACTCGACCGATGCGATGCTTACGACGCAAGCGGGGTGGGGTCACGGGGATTCCCCGACAGCCCGACTTTAAGAAACGAGAGAGCCAAAACCAATGATTGAACAGTCATTCTTTCGAAAGTATGGGCAAGGTGCGCATTATTTTTTTATAATAAGAAGTTCTAGCACTAAAACAATAAATAGTTTGTGTGTTACTGATTGGTTTAACGTGTTTTCACGATGAGTGATAGTAATCAAGATAAAGAAATTATCTGGTTACCAGAATTTAATAAGGAAAAGAAAACAAGAAGAAGAACGTGATAAAATACATCTAAAATAAATAAATATTTTACGGCTCTACCATCCACTTCCAAAGAATCATTAGAGACAGAAACCAGTCATGTTATCGATGAAGGTGTTGTAGAATCTGATTCAAAAACGCTTCATATAGTGGTATGTGCTTTATGTAATTTCTGTACAAATAAATATAACTTTAGTCTGTTTGTGATGTCAAGATAAAAAAACACTTTCTTTTTAATTCCTGTCAGTCTTTTTCTTAATCGTCGAAACGCCTCACCGATTGTATGTGGCGGATAGGTGCCGTGACTATTTTATTTTATACAACTAATCGCTACCGGAAATTATGGCTTCGATTCCCACAAGGTGTTTTAAAAAAAACTTTGTGTTTGTGTATATGTAATATGTATTTATTTGCAGAAATAAGTATATTAGTAGTATTTCAAATTCAAATTTAAAATGCTATAAAGCACATTTGCACGTCAGTTGTCTAGTATCCATAATTACAAGCCCTGCTTAGTTTGGGACTAAACGGCGGAGTTTAATTGTCGAGAAATATTCATTTATTTATTTATTTTATTTACCTATATTTATTATACATGATTATTCATTGATAGATAAATCAGTTTATTCAGACAAGTAGATTAGATATGTACGAACAATATTATGTTTTTGTTTGTCTGTCTTTAATTTAAGATCATGCCGCCGAAGTTACGTCCGTGCCTCTGCCTGATACTGCTGATACACCACCGTCACCGCCAAGACGATTATCGTCAGTAATACCAACTTTTTCCAAAGATGACCCTGGACTCTGGCCAGAAGTTTTAAATGCTACTTTAATCCAGTATCTAACAGAAAATCGGATTAAACAAATTGCAATATAATTTTCCGCGTGATTCTTCGGGTGAAAATTTTCCGAGTATTATTATGAAAGGCATTTAGGAAACGGTGAAAGTATCACAGAGAGTGGCTGCTGTATTCAGTGTCCAAAATGCCGTTCATTGTTTCTGCTGTGCTATTTGAATCAAAACATAAAAATAATTTCTGCGACGGAGCTAGTGATTGGCAACATCTGCTTCGTATCGCAGCAGACATGAGAAAGTTCTGTTCATTTCAATAATTATAAAAATGGACAGATTTGTGTTACGCCTTAAAAATAAAAACACTATTGATAGTATACACAACAAAACTTTTAGAGGTTGAAAAGCAGCGCTGGTACGATGTAATCAAAAGAATAATATATGTGGTCCAATTTCTAAGTACACAAAATATGGCTTTTCGTGGCCAAAGCAAAATTATACGATCGTAACAATGGTATTTTTAAAATGCATTGAAACGTTAGGAAAATTTGATCTTCAATGACTGAACACATACGACGCGTAACAAATGATTCGATTTCAAAAATATGCCGACTTATCTCGGAGATAAGATCCAAAATGAAATCATTTACATACTGGTAACCAAATTCAACAATTTATTTTAATTTATGCAAAATTAATAAATATTTTCAATAATACTGATTGCACTCTGACGTTTCACACGTAGAGCAAATTAGTATTAAAATAAGATTATAAAACAGAAACTAGAAAGTTGGAAATAAGGGAGCATTTCCTAGCCTCTGTCCACTATCGATACAACTGGCGCTGGATTAACGTTACTTAAGGTAATAGAAAACTAGACAAAAATTAATTTGGACATAAACAACTTGGGACAGGGCTATGATA
>BGZK01002658.1:0-46903 GCA_005406025.1 Eumeta japonica
AAATCAACGTTGATCATTGCAACTGTATCAAATGTGTTTCTTCGTTTGAGAGATATCGTTAAAGAAAAATTCACAAGAAATAATTAATTCAAAGT
This sequence comes from Eumeta japonica, assembly GCA_005406025.1. Taxonomy (NCBI): domain Eukaryota; kingdom Metazoa; phylum Arthropoda; class Insecta; order Lepidoptera; family Psychidae; genus Eumeta; species Eumeta japonica. Next base: position 96 of record BGZK01002658.1, read on the forward strand.
AATTTTTAAACTTCTTGTTGGTTTGATGTTTAGTATCGGTCATCCTTTTTTGCTTAAAAACTTAAGTCGAATACTGTAAAGTACGTCTAAATTGAACAACGCGTTTAAAAGAAATTGTAGTTTATAAATTAATAAATAGCGTTTTTTAAATAAGTTTAAAGGTTTGAATTCAGAGCTGAAAATCTATTAAGAATATATTTTTGGGCTCAGAAAGTTTGAAAAAGCATGAATATCAATCTTTTGAGTTCAAACACAATAATTTTCTCTTAGGTATATTTTTGAAGACTTTAAGCTCGAAAGTAGAAAAAAATTGCAAAAAGGGCTTCTAAGATTAATCAGTTTTCGATTATTATTCTTATTATTACTACACGCGAACTTCGAAAGTCTATTTTGTAAATACTGATACATTTCAAGAAGATTTGTATTATTTTGGTTTGCTGAAAGAATTTTTGGTCGAGTTATTTTTAAATAAACCTTATTTTTTGGTGTACATACATTCGTCTAATACTCATATTTATTTGGATTTTTTATCCATTGTTAGTTCATTTTGCTTATTGGACGCACACAGCTGAACATAGGCTTTTCATGTAATGTGCAATTTTGTGACATCTGTAATTAACGGTGGCCTACGACCTTTACCATATCGTCAGTCCATCTAATGGGAGGCTGTTCCATACTGCGTCGTCTTCAGTTCGTGTCGCCATATGAGATCTTCTTTCCCCAGCTGCGTCCTATAAAGAGAAGATAATCTTTAATAAATCAAAATCAAATGAAATCAAAAATATATTTATTTTGTAGGTAATAGAAATTACACTTGAAATGCGTCATAAACAGCTATTTTCGACATTAAAATTACCACTCATTCCAAATACTGATTCACCATGAGAAGAATACGTAAGAAACTCAAGGTTTGCTCGTTTTACTCACCGATACAAAATAATTAATAATTTAGTGCAACGCTTAATAATAAGATGAAGCAACCTGATAGACGAACAGTTCAATCCCATGAATTTTTTTCATTAACATATTCAGACACAGTATAATAGCCCTTATCATATAACTTGCTTTTAACGAAACATTTTAATTCATAAAATGGCAAGTCTTGAATTTCAGCTGGGATCTTATAATAAAAGCGCACACATTGCCCCTTAAGCGATTTAATAACTTTGCTGAGACGGGTTTTATGAGCAGCAAGATAGTTCTTATGTCTAGTGTTAATGTCATGGATGTCGCTCCTTTTTGGAACGATTCTACATGTCTCTTGACATATACCTGGTTTTCATATATGTATTGTGATGCTAAACTTAGGATATTATTTTCTTTATTTTTTTCTCTCATTGGTCTCAAATCATAAACAACACGAATATCTCACTTCTGCAGCACGAAAATTGTGTTTACATCATCTGCGTGAACCCATAACAATATTCTATAGGTCACGAGACTATGAAAAAAACTGAAATAAATTGGCCCCGCGGTGCATTCATCTGTAAATCGCCGATTTTTTTTACTACATATGCTGCAGAACTAAGGCTTTTCGCCAATCTGGTATTATCAGAATCCCAACGCAATTCAGCATCTAAAGTGAAACCAAGGAATAAGGTCGTGTCCACAATATTCAGTATTTTGTTCTTGATCATTACGTTGCTGTTGATTGGTTTAGTACTAGTCAAAAAAAAATTAACAAGTTTTGTTTTCTTCTCATTTTTCTCAGTATTATTAATACTAAATCACTCAAATGTTTCAGAAATGGTACTGTTTTCTTCGTCAAAGGCTAGTTATTGACTATTAATCTTAAAAAATAAAGAAATATCATCAGCGAACAGTACCATCCCATGCCCATATTTGACAAGATGTAGTAGATCATTAATGTAAATTAGGAATAGAAATGGTCCAAAAACTGAACCCTGCGGTACACCCATATTGACTGTAGATCGCAACGACCTACCTACGACGACCACCATTAATATTGACTCTTTGAAATCTACTTCTTAATTAAGATTCTAGAAGTGCAAGTGACCGAGCGTGACTCCATAATGATGTAGTTTCGTGACCAATGTGTCTTGATTAACGCAAACAAAAGTCTTGGATAAACCACAAAAGACATACAATGCATCCCGTAAATTATCTCAGGTATCAAAAATCTGCTGAATAAGCTCAATACCGGCTGCATAGAGTTATTATTACAAAAATACTGCAATAATTGCAATAAAGTAAGATTTTCAAAAATTTTACTAAGTGTCGATAGTATTGATATCGGCCTAAAGTTAGAACGGACAGATATATTGCCGGATTTAAATAATGGAATAACTTTACTTAGCTTCATTAGATTTGGAAGCAGATCATAATCAACGCAATCATTTCAAATCACTACTAAGCATGGATCAGTGTAGTCTATTAATGAATTTATTATTTCAACAGAAAAACCATCATGATCAGCAGTTTTTTTTTTTCATTTTTATATATTTGAATGTTTTAATAACGCCATTGTACTTAGTTGACAGAGTAAATTCAAACATAATATCACAAGTGTCAACGTTTCGCTTGAACAGATATTCAGCGAGAGTGGGCGATGATTTTAAAGATTGTGTAGTTGAAACTGGAATGCTAGTAAAGAATTTTTTAAATCCAAAGGCAATTTCTTTATCTTTATTTAAAATTTTATCATCAATTTTTAATTGAGATTCTCTATGATGATGTGTTTGTGTTCCAGTTTCACAATTGATTATATTCCAAGAAATTTGTATCATATCAGTGCTACTTTTTATTTTATTACTGATGAACATAGATGTTGCAGCTGCACAAACACGATTAAATACTTTGGAATATTTTGTTACATAATTGATAAAATTAACCGCAATGTTATACGACTTTTCCTTATAAAAGTGCGTATAATCCACATCTGCTATTACAGCCAATCACTAAATGATAAAGTAGTACGAACCTTATTATTTTTATTTAAAAACATTCTTGTATTCAGACCTGGTTATAGTCAGTGAATCATATAATTTATTAGAATCCTTACAATATAACAAGTTACACAATTTTTTTAGTACGTTATTTCAGAACTGCTCAACACGACCTGTGAACACGATCAAAATTGTGCCTGTGAACTTCACACGCACAATCTTGATCTTGTTTTATATTTTTTTTTACGATTAGTTAAACATAATCGGTTGTCCACAATAGTCAGATGATAATTTATTTATAACCGATTGTAATTCTGGTTTAATATTCCTGAATATATTATAGAGACAGGATGACGAAATAGCTGTGAACTTGGTCGGTTCTAAATATAAATTCTCTAAATGATAACATTGGAAAAACGATTTAATTCCAGTGCATAAACAAGAATTTTCCCATTAATTTATATTGAAATCTCCGCAAACAGCAATAAATTTAATATTGTCTCTTATTTTGTACAAAATATCATCTATTACTTTTTAGAAAATGTCATACGATGACTTTGGGGTCTGTATACGCTTAATACAATAAGCCGCTCTATACAGGCCACTTCAGTAGTTCCATTCAACAATTTAAATACAAGCATTTAAATAACCTTTTATCTTTTCGTATATTATAGTATTATGGTATGGATAAAAATTCTCATACATAAAATTCAATATGGTTTAAATTCATTGTAACATAGACCAAAATTAAGTTTTCAATGAATTGTTGAAATACGTATTTGTCTTCAAAAATCGAGATATATATATATATATAGCGATCCTTTTTGTGTAAAGAAAAGAATGTTTTTACCATTCATTTGAGCATCGTATATTTCGTTCGTATTGTACTTACTTCATTTTCAGGGATGTAAACCTCTTAAAGCAAAAGGAACCCTTATAGAATCGCTGTCTGTCAAGACCCTCTTACTCAAGAGGTACCAAGTTGAAATGAAACTCAAATATCAGTGAAAAGGTTTTTCTTCAAGTCCTAATATCTCGGAAACTACTGAACGTATCGGTATGGAACCATGATCAATCAACGGCGAATCGCTTATGCATGGATATAGGCTATTCATAATATGAAAAATGTAAAAGTATGTTTGTATGAATGTTTATTCTACCCTGCTGCTGGATGGATTGTATAATAATTGAAAGAAAGTTAATTTTTGTAACTTCGCGCTATGGAAATCAAATATTTTTTAAAATTTAGTTGTAAAATTTTTTTTTAATAGCAAAAGCTTCGGGATTCCTAAGTTTAATATTCCGTCAGTGTTAGCATCAAAAACAGACAAAAATAATCGAGACTTGTTGGATTAAATATCTACAAATATAATTAAGTTTACTTGAAACCCTTAGGGTGCGAGTCCTATTCGAATTTGCCCGTTTTTTTTTTATTTGAATATCAGTATATTATTATGTCGTAGTTAATACTGGAAATAATTAAATACCTACTAGAGAATAAATTATACGGCGTTTTTAATTTATGTGTAATCTCTTCTCTCAATATTACGGAACAAAATCATCTGTATATATATTCACTTAATACTTATAAATTATGCAATGGATTTTGAAGCTATTCATATCATCATTTAGGGAATTTTTAAGCAAAGTTTAAGTTTATAACTAGTATTTATCAACAGTTGTACCTGAATCTTAACATTCTATTTAAAACATTTTCAAGTTCTTTTTTTTTTTTGTAACGTAGCCTTTTACGCTACCATCAATTGCCTGTGGCTTCGCCTACGTGAATATACAATACATCCCTTATGTTATTATTAACTCAATCCCAGTCCTCGTTCTGGTTTATGGATGTCATAAAGTTCATTTTCCTGAGTCCATTTTCCAAATCTTCATCGGGGCCTTATATATTATTATTAGTGCTGTCGATACGATATATACAAAGTTAAATACCTATATTCACACTGATGAGGCCGCAGGTAAACTAGTCTATTAAAAAATCTTAAATCGTAAATCAATCATTTAATTGCAGGTGATCGACATTCGTATGTACCTACACCTAACTACTTCGAGGACGACATGTGGCTGGGCGCCTCTCTGACTGATGTGACCGAGGATACATTGCTGGTCAAGTATACGTTATGAATTAACAACTAACATTTTATTTTACATTTTTTTATTAAAAATCGTATTCATTACCGATGTGTTATCAAGAAGTGAAAGAAATTTTGAATTCTTTTTTAAAATAATAAAGTATTCTATGATGTAAATATTTTATTTATTTTATAAAATAGGTTTTGGTAATTTTTTCTAGTAAGTATAGACAACAGAAGAACTTATATAATTATCAATAAAACATCAACATTTATCTGTTTTTGGCACATCCAATAATTATGATAATGATCTATAGATCTATGGTAAACCAAGCGGCGTATTGCTTTCGATTTGAAAGGTATTGCTATAGAATCTAAACAACGGGTTTAATGATCAAAGAAATCAAATAATAGATCAAAATAAGAAGCAAAGTAAACTAACTCCTGCGAAGTAAACCTTGCTCCAGCAATGGAGTTACAATGTCCAGCCCAGCAGGACGTTGCAACTCCTTTAGTGAAAGCGATTGTTAGAGATAATCGACCCGTCTCGAGCTAAACATAAAAGGCAACATTGGACAATTATATTTTCTGGATTCATATATAATTCACTAAAATATATGCATGTGTTCTACGATATTAAATCTTAGAAATAGGTTAGAAAAATAACTTATACTAGTTAACCTGCGAGAAAAGTTCGCACATCATCTTGATCAGTCGCCGGATGATAATATAAAAATCCCAAAATAAGAGAATAAAAGCATTTACTATTGAAAGATTCTTAAATATGAAAATAAATAATAAATATTAGTATTATTGTACATACAAGATATTATACATATAAATATATAAAAATTTTCACGGTAAAACTTTCAAAATATAGATTATATTGGCTTTGTCAAATATGAATTTTATTTAAACTTCTTTAATTTACAATATTCTTTTCTGAACAATACCAGAAGTGATTATGTGATTATCGTTTTTGTCTGTCTATATGACAAGATTGATATAATTTTCATCTGAAGTAATCAACACAAACATAAATAAAAAAATGTACGAACTCATGAGAAGTCATAAAAACTTTTTTGGTTATAAAATGTGGCAAAATCAAAACTGGCTTTTGTACAGCAATAAATCAACCATGAAAAATTTCTCAGCCTATCAACCAAGCACAACGTTGTAGTATCTTTGCTTTTTATCATCATTTATCCTCCAATTGTACCTGATACAATATTTTCCTTGGTATTTATGAATGTTAAAGGAATTCTAATTCAGAAAGGCTAAGAACACTTTTTGTTTTATTTTCAGAAAACTTTTCATATATATGGTCATAGCTAAAGTTTTTTACGTGGAGGTTATTTTCTTATTATTTAGAAAGGCATAGTTAGTGAATGTAATTTCCTTATCACTGTACCGTGTAATGTGTGTGGTATTCACTGCTTTTTGAAGCTTAGTGATCTGTTCATCTGAACTTAAAGTGCATGCGCTGTACATAGCCATTTCGAATTGCGTGGGTTAGGTGCCGAGCTTTTGGAGCCGGACACTTTTAGCATCACATACCACGTCGTCACCATGTTCACCAGGAAAGCCAAAAACCGCAGGCAAGCGAGATCCAGGGTCATTTATTCAGTGTTACCATTATAGTGTAGCATTTTAACTTACTGACTGTGCTTGGCTACGCTGATAGTAATGTGTTTGGGCTTCTTACTTTGTTACTGCAGTTCAACACTGGTCGGTCGCCGAACGTACTTTCCGGATAGCGGTAGAGGTGAAGAGTCGTATTATTTTTTGATACTTTGGATACATTTTAAATATTTATTCAATGAAATCCAAGACAATGGAGTACGCAAAAAAAATAATTCCCATCTCTCAATTTTATGTATGAAAAGCTACTCGTAAAGTATTTCGCCCTAGATAAGACTCCTCTTTCTATAATCTTATCAGTAATTATAATAACATAGAGGAGTTATAAAGCTTATTATTCGTCTACGAGACTCTAAAAATAACATCGTAGACTAATGTTTATAACTTCTAAACTTGAAAATTGAATTACCCTAACTGGTATTGGATTATTGTTTTTATACTAATTGTTTTCGTAAATTCTAGGTTTGCTCACCTCGATGGATGGGAGTGGTACCACCCAAGAATATGCTAATCGAAGGGCTTTGCTTCCTGCTCTCGTCACAGAAAATGACAGAAACGTTAATTTTATCGGACGGTAACGTAAATTCTTAAATCTATGGCTCCGTTGCAAAATATTGTCAAGCACTGAAAGGTCATCGCGAAGAGATGTGTTCGCATCTCAATACGAGAACGACAACATTTCAGATGAAAATGTTGACCATAAAATTAACTTTATTTCAATTTAGTTACTTTGTTTCCTATTGCATTTAAAATTTTCTTTAAAAATGAACAGAAAATTTGATTGACATATCATTTAATTGTTTTGATGTTGTCGAAACGAAATTGTGTGTAGCAGCTGTTGAGAACTACGTCTTTCATCTTGATCTGCTCGGTGTGCTCGAGAGCGCTGTGATAGGCAGCGGAGCTATACAGTTTATGCATGAAAGACAGAATATTTAAACATTTAATCATAATGAATAAAGTCTCGACCTGAAATAAATCGGCTCTATAGATAGATTTACTATATGAATAAATTGACTGTATTTGGCAATAATATGACATATTCGTATTACCAACAGAATATAACAGAACAGAATATAGGACAGAAGAATATACGACAAAAGATGCATTCAACAAGTCCTTGCACTCCATAAATTTCTACAGTTACGCACAAGCGGGAATGTCGGTTAAGATGTCAGAAGACCGAAGTTCTTTACTTCTGGGCGCACCAGGAATGCTGTTTTGGAGTGGTATGTTGATTTATGTATGACAATGGAGGATATATCCGACTTGGTACATATCCGATACAATATATTAATTTATATACAAATTTCATTAGTTTTGTAGTATATTATTAGTTTATTTATTAGTATACATAATAGTTTTTTGTGTTATAATAAATTATTAACATATGTAAATTGTATTTGTAGTTACAGTAATCATAGCAATAAGTATAAGAAAATGATTACGCATCTGTTTAATAAAATCCTGTGTTCCTGGGTGGGAGTACAACAATAATATATATGTATACAAGCTTGGTTTGGCGCTCCTGTGTGGGTGTTGGCACTGACTGAAGACCAGCGCTCTGGGTTATTCTCAACCCATTGCAAAAGCTGAGACAGTGATTATTTAATTGCCAAGGAGACATTACGAGTTCGATGCTAAAAACTAATAATTTTAGGTTTCATCTAATCTTTTATATATTTGTACTTTTTCTCTGAGCAATTAAAAAGTGGCTTTCTTTCTTTTTTTCATATTTTTGTAAAATTTGTGTACGCATTTGAAACCGTTCTTGTTGTCAAAGCTATCAGTAGATCGAAGTACTGTATTTCGGTTGCGCCAGAGTTATTAAAGTGATTTGTTATAATTTCGGCTTTTATAAACCTATCAAAGTGGTAGAACCGTGCTGTAGTGGACTAGGCTACAGTACAAAAGTGGGTCGGCTCGTCCCATCAGATACCACATTCTCACGTAATAGAGATATGAAATAATAGATTCCGCTGTTGGTTTTCGTCCAGTAAATGAGAATTCCAATGGTCTTCTTCGTCACCCCACTCCCCCTCCATCAATCTTGCCCTATATATCCTATATCTAACTGAGCCCGCAAAGTATCAGTGATCCTCTAGAGTTACCAGTGTCCATGGGCGGTGATGACCACCAATTTTCTGGTGGTTCGCAAGCTCGCTTGCCTCTCGAAAATACTAAAAAAATTGGGTTAAACTATTCTATTTGTACTCTCGTGTAAAAAAGGTTTATGTACTTAAATGTAAATATTTATTTTTATGTAGATAAATTTAAAAAAAATTAAGTTTCTCATATATCTAAACAACAGATGTAACTTTTTCGTCTTCAGTAAGATAAAAGAGTACTTTTGCTTCATTTCCACGTTAAATTAGCAGAATGATATGTGTTTATTATGGGGATTGCAGTATGGTCTTCTTTATCTTCGAAACTACAATTTACTTCGTTCGCTCACTTAACATCTCTAACCTACTCCATGCTCTGTGGTCACAATGTAATATTTTCATTCGTTATTGAGTCAAAAGCGCAGAATAAGTGGAAGCGCTAATCCCTTTGTTATTAATGATACAAAGAAATCGATTGTGATAGACCACAACTTTAGCGCCAATTTTGTGTCTTTCTCTTTGTTTATTTGTTAGGAATAATCTATTAAATGACTGAGTCGCATTTGATGATTGGCAAATAGAAAACTATTCAGACCAGAATATACGCTACTTTTTATCCCGTATTTATTATATCCGTCTGTTTGTCCAGGCTAATCTCCGAAATAGCTGAACCAATTTTAAAGGAACTTTTACTGCTAGATAAAAGACTATTTATAGCAGTAAGGAGACAAATTTTTATTCCGTCTTATTTAGAATTCTCACATAAAACTTTTAAGGTAATTTACTTTGAGAGGTTCCTGTTCCTGCATTCCATCAAACACACTGTTGTTTCTAGCAGAAATCAATAGACAGCCATGTATCAAAATAAATCGCGCCATTGTTTCGCTTATTTTATTTCATCCCTCATTAAATAGTCAGAATGATATTCTACTGTTTATATGTTATACACGATCACCCCTTATGTCCAGGAGCGTACAATTTTCTAGCGACCTTGACCATCATCTGAAACAGGATGTTTACGCCATTTTCCCTTCTTAATTCATGATTTGTTTCTCTATGAAATAAAAAAAAAAAACGCAGAACAGAACGAGCGGACACATCACAATTGACGTCTACCCATAACGCTTTGAAGGGTCCGGTGCGGTCGGTTTGGTACGCGAGCGTATAGACTACAATTAAAAGAAAAGCGGGCTAAAGCAGGAAATACTACTCATTATAATTTATATTGCAATAGCGGGAGTGAAGTGCATCCTTCGTGGACCGGTGGAAGATTTTCAGCTCACGCTTTCTGGACCGTTAGGAAGGACACCGGCGCGAAATTGAGTCCTGCCAAACTGACGATACACCTTACTTTCTGTGCGTCCATAATTCTAGTGAAAACGTAACCAGGATTCAAAAAATTTTTTTTTAATATTATATTTTCATGATTAGTAGTTTACATGTATTTTAATTCTAATTCAAGATATATTGGATATAACTTTATTTAAGTGAATGTTTAGTTTTTTTTGTTATATATTTTAGATAGATGTTATTATCGTATATTTTTAGTTAGGGATCTTTGGAAAAGGGTTCCTGGGCGGGTAATATTATTACTTTTTGTTTAGTACGATATTTTATTCTCTTCAGTATGCAATTATTAAGGTTGCTCAAAAAGGAGTTCCATTTGCGGGTAATAATATTATTTGCTTTTTGTTTATATAGGACTCATATTAAATTATCTACGCATTTCGGAAAAAATATTTTGGGGAATTTATTTTTTATTTTCAATATATTTTGCGTTTTCTAAAACTTTCTATTTAAGTTGCGTTAATTTTTTAATCTTCTGGCACGAGTCGAGAACTTAATACGAGTATAAGATGTCGTATAAAAACATTTAACCGTTTTTAAAGGCAAAGTGGCATGGTTTGAAAGTGCTGCTGGCTTAATCACTTTTGAAAATAAAAGAATATTTCAAGTTTAAGCGTGAGGCGGTAGTGATTAATGTAGATGCGTGTTTTTTCCAAATATTAGTCTAATCAAACTGGTCTTTGATGATTTGGTACGCAGAATGGAAGCGGGACGTACAGCTGTTTCCGATCCGAGTTCATAAAGCTCTGCGGACGCGGGTGACTTAATGTCGTGTTTACCGACATAATACTTTTAAAGACATAGGATCACTCAATTTAGCAGGCAAAAGCAGGGCTAGTTGGTCAGGGCAGACTGTTATCGTTCATCAATATGTTCGATAGCTTAATCAGTTCGTGGAGTGACTTCACGGCGAGTTTATCAACTTGCATTTTTGCTGTCCTGCCTCTCAGCGAAACCGAGAGGTTTGGTATAGCATTTGAATATTAGAAATGATTCATACCCCACCGCGCGGGATTTGTTGCGGAGCCGCTTTCAGAACACTTAACAGATAGCGGGTTTTTTTATCTCAGAAATCTTAAATCTCCCACGCGTTTCGGGTGTTAATTATAGGCTGCAAGGAGGGTTTCTTCACTTTTACTGATGTCCACCAAGTCATTAAAAAGGTTGGGACTTCCGGTGGTACAGTGGTTATACTTACTATTGCACATAGCGGAGACTAAACTTCCCAACGAATTAAAAACGCAGTTCAGGCAAAAATATGAAAGCGACCATCAAGTACAGCCAACTTTCTATCAACTCGTGGAGTTCCTCGAGGAGAAATGTCATCTTCTAACAACATTCCTCTAGATGTGCGCAAAGCGAACGGAGTTGAAAATTGACAGCTGACCAGCGGATGGGTGTCAGTCTTCGGAGGATCGAAGCCCCTGCACCACTTGGATAGGAATTGAACCCAAAACCATGCCCGGCTTATGCGATGGAGCGGATCTAAAGATGGTGCCATTTTTTTTAAAGCAAACGGTCTTATATTAAAATCATGCGGTCGATTCTACAAATAAAATTCCGAAAAGCGGAAGGCTTATCGGCATTTTAGAGTAACGCAAATTTTAGTGTAGCATAATTTGAGTGTACTGCAACACCGATTATGTTACACTTACAAAATTAGAAGAAACGAGGGCTAAAGCGCAAAATTCTTAATATAATTTATATTGCAATAGTGGAAGGGAACTGAAACCTTCGCTGATCACTGAACGATCAAAATCACACGCTATAGACCGTTCGGTTTGAACGCCGAATGTGCCAGGTAAGTCCCGCCAAACAGACGATTACTGCTTGCCGTCCAGGGACGTAAATTTCTGATAATTGGAGTCTTGGTCAAAATGATTCAGAAAGGATTTCTCTAATCTGCTAGTTTTGCACCTGCGGAGAATTAGGCGTGAGAGGTGGCAAACCTTGTTACCGCAGCAGAACACAGAGCACTTCGTCCCCCTGTACGGAAATTTCCTTTCCTCCGCTTGCGATGCGGCTGTTTAGAACAAATGTGAGCAACCTCTGGCCCGCGGGCCGCATCCGAGTTGCCGTAGGATTGGATTCGGCCCGCAGAGACATTTTGAATAATTTCATGTCTGATATCTATCACTAAAAATTATGAACACTAGTTTAAAACACTACTTTCAAATGCACTACTTTTTGAACTTGCGAATGTATTTGCACACTAAAGTTTGGCCCACAATATGTCAAAGGTTGCCCATACCTGGTCTAGAATAAACCCGGGAAGGAATTCTGTGACAATATTTATCGACCTATTGTAAATAAGAGCCAACAAGGATACCGGGATACTGGCTGCATTTTAATAGAAAATATATATGAGTGTAAAAACTTATTTATAAGTAAATCCAAGGTTCTTCTGATTCCAGTTTAAAATTGGATTTTTTATGAAAATTGATAATTTTCATATTCCGTCACGACAATTGAAGATTATTATAATTCAGAAGATTAAAAAAATAAGCAGAAATATTATTTTAAAAAACCATAAAAAGTATCATAATAATTGAGACCAGTAGCTAATATTATTGTATAATATCAACAGCAGTTAAAAAACTTCGATATTCTCCATATACGAAATATGTACATTATTATTAAATTTGTACAGAACGCTCAGGGAACTGAGTCCTACTCGCACTCGTCCGGTTTTATTGTTCTCTAAACGAATCGCAGTAGTGATTGATTTTCATTACTCTATTCCACGTTCTACGTTATTGCGTCTTTATACATTTCAAAACCCTCGCCATTTACATACGAATTACGCCGTATTTCTGTAGATTGGGTATTATGTGAAGACAGGTTGTGCTGTGGTGAAAACCAAAAGAGGAACAGTTGCCGATAACAGGGCAGGGTCAGCGAACGTGTCACCGCCCAACCGACTGTCAAAACACACTATCCGCGCCGGTTTGTCGTCGTGAAATTAACACAATTTTATATGGCTCGACTTGTGTATAGAGTAATGCGCAAAACACTTACAACTATAGCATTACCACTAGTTGTAATTTCAAATGTTTCATGAAAACTTTATAATATAATCCTCGTTTCCAGGAGGAGTAGTAGAGTATCGGCTATCAGATAGAGCGTGGGCGGAACATCATCGCGCGCGATCGATCACTGTTCCGACTGCGGATTTAAAAAAAATCTCAGAGGAGTATTTTGGTAAGCAAGTTAGTTAGTTTGGTAACTAAGTATAAACATACAACTGATGACGACAGTTTGGAGATAAAATATCGTATTGAGGATTTGATCGAGTACTGAAGCTATTCAGCTTGAACACATAAGTATGTGAATTCAAATAAGTGCTTACAGAGCAAGTGCACTATCCAGTTTGTACATTTACAGCAGATTGAATCTCATTTTTCATGTTGATTGAGTCTTCGAGAAATCTGTGCAGATCTTATAATTTTGTAACCAGAATTTAGAAAGATTTCAACAGGGTGAAACGAGAACAATCCTCTACAATAGTTTCGTTTGAAGCAAACTAGCATTTAACATGGTCATGTAAAAACTTACAGAAAGAATTAAAAATGTTGATTTTACTTTAAAAAACTTGCATAGTTCTTGCAGTATTGGCCATAGATTAGTTTTCATTAGGCGATAGTCCTTCTTTAAAATGATCACCTTGAAATCACCATTTATTTTTACAAAATAAATAGTGAAAATAAGACGTGTAAATGAGTATGCATATAAACATCAGTTATTCAATCATATAATACATTAATAAAATCTGAGGATTTTTTATGAAGCTGATAATAAAAGCAGCTAGAAAAAAAGTAAAATCCATCCACAGAATAGATCTGATGTAACTTAAATCGTAATAGTTGTACATTGATCATACTAAATTCAAATTAATATAAACACTTGTAATTGCTGCAGTGCTTTATTTTTTATTGGTATAAATAACTCCGATAAATGGCTGATTGTATCAACTCCCGTAATCAACAATGCACTCTAATATAAATGACAATATTTCAAAAATCATTAATCTAATCAACAGTCTGTTTTTTCTATATTTTTTGTATAAATTGTAACATATAAAATCATATTAAATCTAATACGTTTTTACTTATCTTTCATTCAGGTACGTTTTGAATGGCCCGAAGACCGATTTATCCAATGGTTGCATTTTATTGCTTGTGTGTGGATGTAGCGTGACCAACTTGATACCATTTTCCTTTGCTAGACTAATTGTTGGAATACAAATATGGCTTTTATGATTATCCACCAAAACAATAACAAAGTGTTCCTTAGTGGCCCTAGCAGATTTTATGAAATGATTCATGATCACCACGAATGTGGCTTAGGTAGACCTCGTTAGACCACACCCACATATTTGCATTACCTAAGGAACCTTCTGGTACTCCACGAATCATCATTTTTTTGAAATTAACTCTCAGAAATATAAGCGTTGGAGGAATAAATTTTCCACTTGCATTATAAGTGGTTATCATCGTTATAGTGTTGCCTGTTTCGACACCCATCATAAATGCGATTTGTTTAACTCCACTTGGTGCCAGAATTTTCGGAGGAACAGTACAGTTTTGTCAACAATACAGATAATCCCTTCTCATCAAGTACCATACGTCAGTACCTTATAAATCTGGTGGACATTGGGACAATAGTTTCTTGTAATTATTAAAAGTCAATGCAATGGTGTGTTTATTGAATACTGAAGAATGAGCCAAGTTCATATATTAATCTTACAGACCAAAGAATACGCTTTGACCTGTAGGATTTTTACGTATGTCTTTTATCGTACTTTCCCTCTTTCATGGGTATAGTTGTAGTCGCGTCTCAATCTAGTTCTACGTATTTGAAAATGTTTGAAAGCACCATCGAGCGCAAACTTCTTCTTTTCCAATAATTATAGTGCATTCTCAATTTTATCCGTGTCGAATATATTATAGATTTTTTTATGTTTCGCTTTTTCGTAGAATTTTCCCTACAACATTTTTACACATATTTATATAACTTGAAAAAATATAAGACAAGAAAAACATAATTAGTTTGGTGTCCAGGGTACAACCAATATAATGTACATTGGCAAACGCTGAAGGTGCACAGTTAGTCTGCATAATTAGTCTAGGTGCATTGTGGAGCCAAGGTACAACAAAAAAATTGGTGCGATGTTGTACGTCGCACCAATTTTTTTGACATCTTTTATAAATGCACTTAAAATTTTCATTGGCTTCCAACACCTATACCACATATTATTTACATATACTGAAATCAGATTGTAAATGAAAGGCATAATAAGTGCTTGCCATGTTAAATATTTTTTTAACATTAATAACTAAGACAATAACTAAAGTCCAAAAAACTTACTTTTAAGCAAGAAATAATAAATACCTTTTTTTATCTGCAATAACATAATGACGAGTAATCAAACTAACTTTATATTAGAATGAACAAAAGATGTTTCAACTGGCTTATACAATATTATTTTAAAGTACAGGAATTTCCGAAAAAATATGATTGTCCTAGGTAAAAACACTGTCCGAAGTACAACAGTTTCTCCGATAAATAACGTTGACATTTTAAATGTTTTATCACTATATAGTCATCATTTTTAAATCCAACAGTAAAGTCAATGAACTGCGTGCTTTGAATATTGAATATTGCAGAAACATTAATGTTTAGTTTAGAAATACCTTGAGATATTTTCTTATAAATTGCAGTTTTATGAGCTACCCTAAAGAGTTATGAATTTTACAGCACCAATTCTACCCGAATTCATAAATTTTTGTCATTCCGAATAATGCTTTATCTAACTTTCTAAGTGAATATTTACATATCTCATTAGATCACCTTCATCAATTGTTAAAACTAGTAAGAATTTGACAATTTTTACTTATGAATTACATTTTTTTCTTATATGAAACTATTGCTTTAAATTCTCAATCTCTTTTTGCTAAACAAATCTCATTATAACGTTGACGGTATTGTTTTCGTTTATATAACGTTTTCCAAAATAGCATTTATTTCAGGTTACAGCGTGGAGAGCGGCGTGTTCGAGCCCGGCGGAGAGACCCTGTACGTGGCGGGCGCGCCGCGCGGCGCCGCCGGCCGGGGGCGCGTGAGTAACGGGTCTTTGTGTATGTGCATCTGACACAAGTCGATCAAAATGTAGAAGAACGTGCCATGTAGATAGTTTATTTAGCGTTTATTTACAAATATTTGACTAAAAAAATCTCTGTTTAACATGTCAAATAGTGTGTTTGAACATTCCATATTTATTGAAAGTAATTTAGGTGCATATAGTTTTTATTCGCATCCAATTAAAAAAAAGAACAGAATGAGTACATCAGGGAACACCCGGTAGAGTGAAACATCAAAACTGTTGTATATTGTATTATTATAATTAGAATAATTGGAATTAGACGAGAATGGCAGGCACTGTGAATGAAAAGAAGACACTGATGATTTCCATTAATCATATTTAATATTACATTTCATTAGTATTGCTCATGCCAACTTGTTAGTCTCTCTACCAGCGCACAGCGCTAGACGCAGACGGCGTGGGCCAAAACCAAACGTTTCCTAAATTTTGAGACGTCTTTGTTTTAGCCCAGTCCAACGTACGTATAGATGTTTAACATCAACAAAAAGTTTAGCATACACTAGAATAATATTACTTGAATTTAGGAATGAAAACTGGCCAATAATCTGTTGGAGTATGCTCAGTGTAGGGTTCCGTAGCCACTACAACAAAGAAATGCACTACAGATAAAATTCTGTATTAGTTTTGTATTGTGAAATTTTGGATAGTTAGATATATACTAATATTGCTTTTTCGTTTTGAAGGTGTAAATAATAACTTTTGACAAATAATTAAATCACAATCTTTCACACAAAATTTTATTAAGTATATTTTACTACTATTAAGTGACTTTACTATAATGCATTACTATATTAACGTATTTATCTAAATCCATGACTATAAATTTTAAGTCTATTAAAACACTACGATCTCAAAATATAAACCTACAACGAGAAAAAGCGTACTACCAAAAGAGCGTATGGTGTTTACATCCTTTAGTTGAGAAGCGCAGTTTTTCGGCAATAGCTGAAAAACGGTATTCATGTTGAAAATAATTTTCGTTGAAAGTATTTATTAATAATTATTTGTAAGTATTTAATTAATAATTAAGTTGCCTTCATAGTTTTTTCATATTTTTGGACATACGATTCAAAAAATAATGGAGGGGACACAATTTAAGCTACTTTCGGAAAATTATTTCTTAAAATAATTATTTAATTAAAAAATATTTGAAAACCTTAAAATGTTTTTAAAAGAACTTTCAAAGTTTGTGCCCACATTGATGATTGCTGAAAAAAAACCCAGCTTCTCTTACAAGTATGCAATGTCCTCCCTAAAAAAACCGTGTTTGTTATTTAACTACCAATCTAAGTAGCGGCTTCAACAAGACACCTATACTACGAATTTCATCAATATACGTCTAGTAGTTTTTGAGGAAAATGGCTGTGACATACGGACGAACGAAATACGGACCAAACATGACTAAACTATAGGGTTCCGTTTTTGCTATTTTAGCTACGGAACCCTAAAAACGGGTTGAAGTGCACGCAATTCAACCCAATTACGAAATTGTTCGTTTGACTTATAAAACAGCGATAGTTAGTTTTTTTATTGTGTATTTATTATTTGTTTACCTTTAAAGTTATTCAAAAATACTTATTCATCCTAAACATATTGTAACAATAGTAAAATTAAAATTAATCTCCATATGAAACAGCATCGAAAATAATTCACTCATTTCAGTTCTAAAATGCCAAGAGACAGCTTGCATGCATGTCAGTATGTACATATATTTGAAAATGTATGATTTTGATAACACTTTTTCCAAGAGACCTCCTTTCGTTCTAGTTTTGAAGAGTGTAGGCTATTATTCATTGAAGAGGGGTTTTTTCATTGGGTGCACTTTTAACTTAATTTCTAGGTGAGTGATTGAGAAAACTTTAGTATTCGCCATGAATTTTCTCTCAATATTTCAAAGAGTTTCTGAAAAAAAGGGACACGCATGGATGAAAAGATATTCTATAAGACTTGTGTTTTTATTCAATTGTCAGGTACGAAACCCCAAAAACCTAAATTTAAGAATTTTAAGAATTGTCTTTTGCAGTTGATTTGTCTTTTTGTTTTAGTATTCTAAACAGTAACATCATGCATGTAGAGAAATAATTTAAACTACTTCACTGTGTTATTAGAATATTGACATATTTCTGTATATTTTATGTGTTGCAGGTGCTTATATTTAAGCCCTCAGATAAAGAAATGTTACTACCGAACATAAAGAGCAGCCTAGAGGGCACGCAGCTGGGCACCTACTTCGGCGCTAGCCTGTTGTGCGTGGATCTGAACGCCGACGGGCGCGCGGACGTGCTGGTGGGCGCGCCCAACTATGTCAGCCAGCACGACAAGTTCTCTTACGATCAAGGCGCCGTGTACGTCTACTTGACGGACTCAAAGGTAAATTGTTACTTACCGTAAAAGACAGACTAAACCGTCCCCAGCTGGGCGCATACTTCAGTGAGAGTTTGCCGTGCGCAGATCTGAACGCCGACGGGCCTATGGACTAACTGTTAGATGCGCCTAAATATGCCAAGCAGTACTACAAGTTCTCTTCTAAACAAAGCTATGTATATGTCTACTTGACGAAGCCTAAAGTAAGTTCTTACTCACCAGAAAGGGCACGCTGGAGGTTCCACACCTGAGTTTCTACTTTGAAGCGAGCTTGCTGTAAGCGAACCTGAACACCGACGGAAATGTAGACGTGCTAGTGGGCGCGCCCAACTATGTCAACCAGCACAAAATCTCTTACAAACAAGCTTATGCTTAATAACCCAGTTCTAGGTCGCAACCTGAAACTGGCCCCAACAGCTCGCTTTTGAAGTCTGAAAATGCTGTCTATATATTCTGCATGTCCCCAGAGCAAGATGCCGTTTAACAAGCTATGAAAACAACCAAAATAGACCAATCTGGCGATTTTTTTAGGTTTTTAATTGCATATGCAGCAGAGATGTCGTTTCACCGACATACCGATATGTGGATCCCATTGAAATCTGTTATCCAGAATAAATCCTAAGAATATATTAGCATTATAAAATTCTAATTTTTCGTAAGTCATAAGTCTGGGATTCCGTATGATTATATATTATAACTGACCAAAAACTGATAAATAGAAATAAAAGTTATACAACTAAAACGCGACTACGGAATAAACATATATTTTTTTATAATCGAGTTAATTACTTTACTGAAAATGTAAATTAATGAATAGCACATAAATAGATTCTCTTATTGGAAATGAATATTAGCTTAAGATTCATAAACATATGGTTCTTGACAAACACAAACATAGACGGTTTGGGAGATATTGATGGTGCTTAGATTTGAAAACTGAAGACTGATTTAGAAATTGGAAAAGCTGAATGCTTATACTATCGTTTTGATATATTTCTACATAATTAATGAAGCCCTTATTAAGAAAAACAAAACTGGACTTTATTCCTTAAAACTAGACATTCATTACATTTTAAAATAGCTGTAGAGGCCTGGACTAGAGTCCCTCAACGCTTGTAAATTTTCAATACCAGGTCCTTACACTATGGACGCAAATAATTTAAATTGACTTAAATTTAATGCTCATTATTAAATAATTTGACAGTGGCCACGCATCAAACCGGTTTCCTTACGATCCGAAAGTAACACGCCTAATTCTTGGCTGCCATCGCAAAAAACTTTTATTCAGAATTGATCGTTCAAAACAAACACAAACATTTTCTTTTTCAGGAATCAGATTTGAAATTAAATGCCGCCGGTTCAGTGCGGGGCTCGGGCGCTAGCGGCGCGCGCTTCGGCAGCGCCCTCGCCGCGCTGGGCGACGTGGACGGCGACGGCCACCCGGGTAACACATCAGTTGCTTTTGCGTTAAGGCATTGACACTTGGTTATTTGCATTGGTCACTTGCACTTTACAGCGCTTGTAGGCCATGCCACACTCGGGTGACGGGTCTTCTTAGAATATTTGTACTGGGTAGATACTCCAAGTGACAAAATTTAATTGTCACTATCATTATATATAAAATCTCCTATTTCATTAAAAGGAAACATCTAGCATTAGTCACAAAACCTTATTTCAATAATAGAATTCAAAGGATATGCCTCTTTTAGTAGGAAACGGACTTGTGTATATTAATATGCTTAAATCCTTTTATTGGTCGTACTTGCCTTAGGTTGAAAGGGATACTATTTCTGATTTTGGAAAGTTAATCAATGATTAAAGTATACTCTCCTACAAGTCTTTTTAGGACTTGTAGGAGGGTATACTTAAATAATTTAATTATAATTTTATTTCAAATTTGCTATTTGAAATGGAATTAAAATATTTAATTTTATTTCAAATTTGCTATTTGAAATGGAATTAAAATATTTAATTTTACTTCAAATTAAAAGGATTGTCCCTTAAGGTTTCACTACCCTCCTATAACCTGTTTACTTCAGATTTATTGGCTCTGTTTCTTAAGCCTTTCGTGTGGGTCCAATGCGAGATAGACCACCGCTTTACGGTAGTGTAAAACGACAAAACTTAGTTGTGGTTAAAAATTGTACAAGTGTTAAAGTTTCAGTAAAAAACACTTTGCTTCCAAAAATAAATCCATTTTTAATATTTTAAATTTACAATAAACTTTTTATTTTTATTATATTTTCAAGTTCAGAACAGTAATTGACAATCTAGAAAAATATATGTAAATAATTATTGCGCAAATAATTTCTAATAAAAATAATAAGGGATTTTTAATAATATTCGGCACCGAATTCAAAAACTTGAAGCTTGAAAGACATAATATCATTAAACCTCTGCATCAATGTACAGAGTAGTCAAGGCATGTTCGCAAAGTATCGATTAAAATATTAATAATGAATGTATGACAATTTTGTTGTCTTTTATCGATCAGTAACAGAACCAGAATGAGCTGAAATTCAAAATATAACCAAACTACGATTGCAACAGATGGCATGAAGTGATCAAAATTGAATAAATGTCTTCTATCGAACATTTGTAAAACCTTTTTTGTTGTAAAAAATCACGAAATACCGACTCTTTGTTACACAAGGCACAATGTAATTCGCGACTTGCAATAATAGACGTAGAAGTCTTTTCGGTTGCCATTGATTACTTTGTCACGTGTGTATGGTAGAGGTGGCGGTGGGCGCGCCGTGGGAGGAGAGCGGCCGCGGTGCAGTGTATGTGTACAGCGCGCACGCGCAAAGCCTGCGCACTACCCACGCGCAGAGGATCTCGCCGAGCGGCGCGCGCGGCTTCGGCATCGCCATCTCCAAAGGACTTGATATCGACGGCAACGGCTGCAATGGTGCGAAAAGATATTAGTATTTACAAAATTAAATGTACTTGTTAGGTCTCGATTATATTGCCATTATTTTTGGAACGAAATTCTTTATCGCACGTTACACTCACGAACTCGGCGGAAGGAAGCTACACAAGTAACCGCAAGGAAAAATGTTGACCGCTGTTGTTTTAGTTAACATTTCAAAGTCTCCTCGTAGTCATAAGTTTTATAAATTTGTTCGCTAACGTCCATACCACGCTGAATATACCGGTTCTCGTCCGATCACCGAAGTTAAGCACGGTCGGGCGCGGTCAGTCCCTCGATGGGTGACCGCCTGGGAACACCTCGTGATATTAGTTTTTTTGTGGCATTATTTTATGGTAATTTATAATAAAATATTAATTACAACTTTTATTATAATATTTTATTACCATTCTTTCATTCTTTTTGTTGTATTTTCGTTTCATTACTTTCAAAGGTTGTTAATTTATTTCAATGTGCTTGTATATAATTTCCTATTTTCCTAAAATATTAAATGAAACTTTTGGATTGTTCCAGTTCTGGAGAGTATTCAATTTTAAACTTTCGATAAATAGATACTTATACAAATTTGTGAAATTACAATTATTATTGGTTTAATAATTACATAGTTGTGTAGATTGGCGAACTTAACAAAGTATTTAATAAATAAAATAGATAGCGCTGATTAGTGCTAATTTTAACCGACTTCAAAAAAAAGAGGAAGCTCTATGTTCGTCTATACGTATTGTTTATGTACGTTCAGAGAGAATTTCATCAATTGAGAACCGATTTCGAATTTTCTTTTGTTTGAAAAGGTATAACTCCCAAAGTGGTCTCATAGTCACCAAGTGGGGATCTAATGATGAGATCCCATGAAAATCGAAGAAAACCTTCAAATATTATAGGCATTTACAGTGTGTTTGAGCTTTTTTCTTAATTGTTCAAGTTTTCGCGAATGATAGTTAATATGTCATATTGCTGAGCTGATAATAGAAGTCACAGAACTCCTTAACGGTTAGGATTTGGGGGATAATACTGCACTTTATCGCTAACTACTACAAAAACGAAACTGCTCTTTAACGTCCATTAGTAAAACATACTACGAAGGTTTTATGTATCCGTTATGTAGCTGGTTACATACAGAGCAATATTTAAAAAGTAAACACAACGTTTAAAAATGGAACTTCTTGGCTGTAGAACAGTTTGTTTCATGGAACTCTTAATTATTTTACTATTGTGATGTCATTTTGAAAGTTGCAAGTCTTATGGCCATTGATTTAACTCGTAACAATTTTAGTTTGATGATTTATTACGATTACCGGTGTGATCTACCTGAAAAACAATGCATCGATCAACTTACTTCGGCTTTTGGGAATGAAGCACCATCGAAAACCACTGTGTTTCACTCATTTAACGAGTTTAATCGTGAGCGGTCTATGCTCACGGACGAATTTAAAGGTCACCTTAAATTGATTATTGTATCACAAAATATCGATGTTGTGCGAGAACTAATAATGTAAAATCGTCATGCTCCTTATCGCAAAATAAAGGCGTCCCTGGACATAAGTATGACAGGCAAACATAAAATACTGTACGAAAATTTGGCTACAATTGGCTTAAATTATTCGCGTTGAATTCCGCGCAACTTGAATATTGATCAAAAACAATCTCGTATCAATTGGTGCAGAGAAATGATAAAAAAATAAAAGCATGGTGCATCAAAAATTGTTTATAATATCTACATAGGTGATGAATTTTAAATCATCACCTGTGTAGATATCATCATCAAATCATTTAAATCATGCCTATGACCCCGTCAGTCAACGGTGTGGGTGTTCCAAGATAAGCCGAACGCAACAATATTGATTCATGCCACAAGCACTTTGAAGTCAGTGGTTACCTGTTTTCTGTAAAAATGGACATGTGGTTAAAGTGCCACAAGAGAATCGTTACACAGTTGATTCGGATTGGTACATAACCTTTTGTTTGCCAGAATTCTTTTTAGAAATAAGAAAGAACAAGCAACAACGCAGAAATATTTTTCATCATGACAATGCTAGCTGTCGCACATCGGCCGAAACAACTTGATTTTTGGAAGATTAAAAGTTCGAATTGATGGGTCATCCACCTTACAGCTTCGATTTGGTGCCCAAAAATTTCTATTCATTCCCAAGCATGAAGAACAAATTACGTGGTCAACATATTTAGAGCCACGAAAAGACTCTTGATGCGTTCAAAATGTACGTTTTGGAGATACCTCAATCAGAAAGGAAAAAGTGTTATTAAAATTGGTTTCAGCGTATGCAAAAGTGCATGGATCATCATAGTGAATATTTTAATAAGCAATAAAACCATATTAAAGAACTGATGTGTGGTTCTTTTCGATATTTCAGACATAAATACTGACAATGATTATACTGATAAGTTGCCTTTGAAGTATTTTTAAAAAATATTTAAACAAGTTTTTGAAAGCGGTTCTTATTTTTTCAAAATGAAGCAAAAGAACTTCGTTCCAATCAGGTGCCAAAAACACCTCATGAGTTTTTTTTTAAGAAACTCATTATAAAATTTGCTATAATCCGTGAAACACGCTTAATACTATTTCACGAACGTCTGTTGAATCATTTCTTTTTTAACATTTGGGTTCAAATCATCCCTCCGTATGCAGCATAGTGCATATTTTCAATATATATTTATTCTTAACTTGTATAGTGTCAAAAAGTTGGTACTAGGTGTTAGTAGATTTAATTAATAAAATACTCTATTCTATAGTTATAATATGATTTTTTGGCTGACCACATTTTTTATACCCTGGAGATGATAAAATGTGGCCCTACAAATAAAAAATTACCCTATCAATGAAATCAAATTTCAGTCAAAATCATTTTCATTTCAGATCTAGCAGTGGGGGCGTACGCAAGTGACGAGACTTATCTGTTTAGGTGCGTTCCGACCATCACGATCAAAGTCTCTATCGACGCCCCAAGGGCCCTTGAATATACCAAGAATATTACCAAATTTACTGCGTTGTTCTCCGTGGACGTTGATTCGACAACAGCATGGCCGAACGTGAAATTAGGTATGCAATTCATATTAGAGGATACACCCAGCCTGCACCAAAATTGGTAACATTTTAAAAAAAAGGTGAAGTGGGAGTCGGACTCGCACTCAAAAGGTTCGATACCACCGTAAAATATTGAACACTACACACTTTTTAAGAATAGTTAATCAAAAGCAAGAAAAAAATATTAAGAGTGAATGAAAATACCGATAAAACATGTTTCTTGTATGGAGACCTCTTTTAACTTTTATCTGAATTTCACTGTTGTTATTTGTTTTTTTTTGTGACTAATAATACACACTGTGTGAAAATTTCAAGTCTTTCTCTATTGCTATTATTAAATTCGAACAAAAACGTCAAAATCACGTTTTTTGTATGGGAGCCTCTTGAATATGCAATACAATTTTATTTTTAATATTTGTTTTTATAGCAGTAATAAAAATACACAATTTGTAAAATTTGAACAGTCTGTCTATTATGGTGTATTAGTTACAGCCCCCTGATAGACAGGCAGACAGACAGCCAGACGGTCAAACAGAGAGACACGAAGGCTTAATAATAGGGTCCGTTTCACCTTTTAGGTATAGAATCCTTAAAAGAGCCAAATTTTTAGCAACTTAAACCAACGAGCTTATATGAAAAGATTGATTGATTGTAATTGAACTGTGAGAGATATATAGATATCGTACTATGTGGAGATCTGTAGTATACTGTAAAATAGGCGTAAGTTTACAAATTACATAAAATATGTTTAATGGAGCAATTGTATGTCAAGGGCTTCTTCGGTAATATTTTTAGATTTGAAATCATGGCCTTGCTAAATAACTTTTCTCGATGAAATTTTTAAGTTTACGAAAAACCATGTTCTATAAAAGGACATTATATGTCCAACTATTAAAGTTATGTCACTATAATAACTTTTTAAAAAAATAATTTATATAAAGATACCTATTCGCGAGTAACATAGCCTAGGTTTTATTATGACAATAATATTTGCTCCGGCTTGGTACAAATTCTATCCGTAACCGGGAGCAGTATTTATATTGAAAGCAAACCTAGAGTAGAATCGAAAACCCGGACCGGGACCGAAATCGTAAACGGGGCCGGGGTCGAGTGTGGGGCCGAGATTAAGATCAAGAGCTCGAGCGGGATCGAAATCAAGAACTGTACCGGACCAAAATTGAAGCCGGAAAAAGACTGGGATCGGCAGCAAGATCGATTAATGTAAAAGATGAAGGAATACATCCTATGTCCACGCGGGTGAAGCCACCGGTGGAAAGCTAGTCCTTGCTTCGAAATTGTACTGTAAATAGTCATTGACACGTATCATGATGTAAGCAGACAAATGAATATTTACGTTGATTAAACATTTTAAAAACATAAGATTACACGCCTCAGTGGAGCTCGCAATCCTCAGACCACCATTTAAAAATATTCAAACATATTCACTAAAACATTAATGTTTTAAAATCTCTTATAAGAAATTTTAACGTTCAACATCTAAGAAAAAAGAAGAACCTATTTTTGGGGAAATCTATAGTTTCTGCCCATCCTCCTAGGAAATAGGTGCGTGTTTATATTGTTATTATTTATTTACTATTATATTAAACCCAGAATTTCGTTCCTATTTAGATGTTTTATTTTGTTCGTAAGAATTTGATTAATAAAATTGTGTGATTTAAAAATAATTATTGTAATATTATATTACTTTCAGATTTAAGTGCAACAATCTCAGTGGATAAAGGAGAAGGTAGAGCGTATCTAATAGAAGACTCCAAGTACAAAATAGCAGCAACACCCAAGTTGAATTCCTGCGAACGAAGAACGGTCGTAATTAAAGTATGTATTATCTAAAAATAGAGAAAGTGATCCTAAAAAGAAAGTTGATATCCGCAATTTGTTTTTGGAAAATAAAAGAAGTTATATTATTATCACACGAGATAAATAAATGATTACGGGCGCAGTGATAAACTTTATTTTATATTTAAACTGTATATAGAATTTATATTTTTATCAAATTTTGAAGTTGTAGATAATACCCAGAAGTGTCAAATATAAATATTAGCGTTGCAAGCCTGTAGTCGAGATATGGATGTTAGATTTATGGCGTCGATTTTGTGAGTACTTTGTTGCATGATAATAATTTCTATAAAAATTCGCGATGTTGGTTTCAACTACGAATAGAAAAGTACTCAAGCATAATTTACTAAATCGAATACGGGTTTAGAAATTGAATAAATGACCTAATTTCCTATTCATTAGGTTGAAATGGCTTTAAATTTGGATTAATTGATCAGGTAAATCGTTTATCCAATTTATATTTTTACTACAAAACAATATGAAAATAGTGAAAAATATAGCTTTGCCTATGAAATTGAAGTGTAACGCGTTAAAGAGGTTATCAAAGCATGGCGGAATAGTTAAGAGTTTTATCGGATTTTACATAATTTCACTGCTCTTTGCTTGGACTCTTTGTCCTCATATAATCACGCGCACTACTATAACTTAGTGAGGATTAGAAGCGGCTAGTCCCTCTTATCACTAATAGGAAAATAATTTCCGTTAACAATGACTTAACGTGCTGTCTGAAGAGATACGTAGTGAATTATTTATAGTAAAACTTAACTTAAAAACACATTAATGAATTACCCATTCTAGCCAGGTTTCGACCAGGTCTTTTTTTGTTTAAAGGCAATGTTCTTTACCACTCTCCACTACTGCTTTCTATATATATATACATCTCTATAATGTATAGAGATATCTCTATAATATATATAATATGTATTTTTGATTATACAATTGTAGTTGGAGGTGCTTAAATAGTTTATCACTCAGTTATGAAAACATAGCCGAGTGATCAAAAGCTGTGCCTTCAAATATGAAGGTACTGGGTTCAAATCTTAACCTCGGGTAAATTAACTTGTTCGCGACTGAAACGTTCCTGCGTACCCCGACGTACACGCGGCGTAAACATATTCACTATCTTATTTTTAGTCCTATAGTTTGTATAGACAAGTTTCGAACTCGTAATTCATATACAGAAAACATCGCTTTTTCGGTGCAATTTTACAGTGAAATGTACATAATAAGATAGTTTTTGTACGCATAGGTTTTATATGTAAATTAAAATATGAATTTGTATGAGTTTTACTTCCGAAATACATCGAACACGTATGCAGTTTAGTTCGTCGGTAATCCTTCAGAGGCAGAAGCGTAGCGTGCTTTGGCGGGGCCCCGTATAAAAAATTGTTAGAGGGCCCTTAGGAAGGGTAAAGATTTCTCATAAAAGAAAAAAATTGCATAAAATTAAAAGAAATATTTATTCACCATAATTATCTATTTGTCTCTCTTTCCAAATTTTTTACATACAATTCAAATCTAAATATATATATAAAAGAAAGTTGTGTTAGTTACACCATTTATAACTCGAGAACGGCTAGAGCGATTTTTGGGATTTTTTCCGATTCGTCTGTGCTCCGGATAACAAACAACCATTAAAAATTGAAAAACTCATTAAAAATAAGTTATGATCTTAATAATTTTATTCATACATTAAGTACTAAAGGGCTTTGTATCGCCATCTTCGTTGCCATAGCAACAGTAATTATTATGTGCGGCGGATTACATTAATATTTTTTCTTTCACTGTCAAATAGATCATAGTACGTCTGTCATTTAAAGCCAAAAGTTCAAACTTCAACCTTATCACTTCAACGTGCTTTCTTAGCTCATGATTGCTGTTAGAATGCTGCCAACTTTCGAACGCACGCTTTACACGGGAAAAATTGCCTTTTTGACTTATACTAAATAAAAAAATTGGGAAGTTTTATTAATTTTGCTTATACTCGTTGGGGGCCCCCCGTGGTCCGGGGGCCCCGTATAGTTGATACGGCAGATACGGCGGTAGCTACGCCCCTGTTCAGAGGATATATCGGCGAACCTCATGACAGTAGGGCTGCCGACCGCTGATGATAGTCGTTCAAGGCGCGACAGATAGCGGCGCACGTTACAGTGCGGTCGGTACGGTACGAAATTAGTATATCTGTTCCGACGGTACACCTTTCGATCGAGGACAGATTTTGAGCTCCGGGCCGCTTCGATTCGATTGGTCTAAATTCGACCCAATTGTCGCTCTTTGAAGGACAAATCTAGAAATCGCAGAATATAGTATAAGAATACAGCTGCATGCTGAATTCAACCTGCACTACCCCAGTACTGCACTTAGTTTACAGTCTACTATAGTACATAGCATACGTGTTAGCACGTAAAGCACTGCACCTCTATAGAAGCCTAGTATGCAGAGGTATTATTTCGACAACCTAAGTTAGCAAGGCGCCGCTCCTACGAATAGTTAGCAAAATCAAAAACGGGCCGTTAATATGCATGTCAAATGCATACGTCCGGTCCGATGCATAACGAATGGGTTTCCAATTAGAATCTACGTAAAACTACTGGTTCTGCGCCTCGGCGATCATGTCATTCCA
The DNA here is from genome assembly GCA_005406025.1 of Eumeta japonica. Taxonomy (NCBI): domain Eukaryota; kingdom Metazoa; phylum Arthropoda; class Insecta; order Lepidoptera; family Psychidae; genus Eumeta; species Eumeta japonica. The sequence continues at coordinate 29,164 of BGZK01002658.1, forward strand.
TTGGTTCTAGATGTTATTTTCGCTGAAATGATAGCGGTCATTAACGGCCTCACAGAATCAATACTGAACTGACTTGGAAGATCAAACCCCTCAATCTGAAAAAAATACGACAATATTATATATGTATTTTAACAAGTCCTTATGTATACGAAATAATATGTATTGCAGGAGAACTCCGATTTGTCGAGACCGATTAATTTAGCCGTCGACGTGATCCCTCAAAGAGGTTAGTATACGAGAATATTTATTAAAATGAAGATAACGTTTTTCTTTTGTATTAAGTACATTTAGTAATGTTAATTAATTAAAATAATTCATTAAAACATTAAGATACGTTAATTACTTTCAGATTAATAGAAAAAAAAATTAAATTAACTTGGTATTTGGTTAAAAATCGTTAAATATCGTTTAAGTTCTGTAATACATAACATTTTGGCAAGTTTTATGAAGAATATTGATCAAAACAAATATTTCAGGCAAATCTTCACTGTATTCATCAAACAAGGTCCGTCTATCAAACAGCTCTGTAACTCATTCCTCGTCTAATATTCAGTTAACGGGTGATTGCGGCGAGGACTTAATATGTCAACCGGAAATTATTGTTCAACTGAAGGATTTGGAGAGGTCAGTCCTAGCGAAAATAATAACTTTAATTTTAAATATTGTACCGACAGCTGAACCGTTGGCAAAAGCTTCCAGGTTAAAATAATTAATGTGTGACAATTACTGTTAACATTCAAATTATTAGATATGTGAGGCTTATTTTAAATTCGGTATTACATTGCTATATGTACATTTGAATCTGGCAACATTTTACACATCACCACTAATGGTCCTCGACAGCTCTCTGTACATTCCAGGTTCTGGGGACAGAGTGGGCGCGGTCGCCACCGTGATTAATGCCGGGGAGCCGGCGTACGGCGCCGTCGTCAACTTCTCGTTGCCCGCTGCGCCCAAGAAAGTCCCCAGCTCGTGCGAGATGCTTGCGAGCAACATGACCTGCAAGGTGCCCTCCCCTGAATAGGGCGAGAACGCCTCCTACACCATCGAACTGGCTTATGTACAGAAAGACGTGAAAGAAGAAGAATTAAACTTTTTAGCAGAAATAAATCAACCACTGAATAGAGCAAATGAGACTCAAATTATACAGAAACTTATGATCAAAATATTGCCGACAGCAAATATAACAATAATAAATGGGTAAATAATATTTTTGATATAAAATTAATTATATATTGATGATGTTTTAAGAGTTTGTTGAGTATTTTTAACATAAGCAAATTTTTGTGTAAGAAAGGTAGTAAATTATGCGCTGTTTTTATTACAGGAAAGTGCTCCCAAACGCCACCTTACACGTGACCAGGGAGCAGCTCTCGGCCGGAGCTTTGATAGAATTCGTGCACTATTTTGAGGTTTGTGGGATCGCACATAGACTATTTAACGCAATATTTTAAGAAGATAACATTTTTCTTGTTTCTTTCGACAACAGATCACTAATTTCGGACCTTCTCACTGGCCGTACTTAGACGCTGAACTTAAATTAGCGAAACGGGTGAGTCACATTTTATTTCTTAGGGATATAATTGCACAAAATTCTTGTGTCATTATATGAATTTCAATATATTTCTTATAAGACATATTTATGCATACCATCTTTGAAGGAATTTCTTATTGTATTAAATTTCTACAATTCTGTATTCAAACAGTATCAACGGGACAATATTACTGAGCCTACGCCGTGTATCAATTCGTTCGTCTGTTCTAATGTGTGTCTTATATTTAAAGGGTTATAGTTCTTGAAATATCATAGAAGGCATATAGCGTCAATAGTACGGACGATAACTTTTCACAGAATGTGTGATAACGGTAAATATCACAAAACGCAATCAAAAAACTAAAAAATTAGAGGGTTCTTATATACGTGGGACGAACTGAAAGTTTCTAAAATTAAGGAGAAAAAATTACTGAAACTTACTAAAAATTACTTAAATTGAATGTTCTTTTGAAATAACTTTTAAGCTATCCTATTGATCGATACGAAAATCTAATTTGCTTTTTTCCCCAAATAGTTGCTTTTTTCCGTAAAGTGCATAAGAATCGGTTGATTTTTTCAATAGATGTTTTCCGAGAGTTTTTTTTTCAAAAATTGTTTTTTTACAATATTTATTAACTACTCTATTTTTAAATTTTAAAATGTTTCCAGTTGTTTTATCATTGTCGATTGTGGTTAAATATATCAAAATCGGTTAATTTAGTCAAGAGATATTCCGGGAGAAAAATTTTACAAAAAGTGTTTTTTAGAATATTTTTAAAACTACTCTACTTATAAAGTTCAGAATCCAACCAGCTATATTCTTTAAAAAATAATTTCTTAAAATGCAAGAAAAGCTCTGAGTAGGTTCAATACATATTGTTAACAGGAAAATTCGAAAAAGGTTTTTTTCGAAATTTATATGAAATTCTTAATGGATTGCTGTTTTTTACTTGGTTATCTTTTTTGTTTAGAAAATTACCTTAAATATCATAAATCAGATCAAAATATAAAACGCGTTTAAAAGATACAGTGATTGAAATATTAAATATAAAGCGTTTTTATACGTACATTATTAAACACAAAAAATTTAAAATGTATTAGAAATATACTTTGAGCCCGGAGTAATCGAAAAGGTACTAAAGTCGATCTTTCAAGTATGAGGAACACAATATTTTTGCTATTTTGTTTTTCTTATAAACAAATAGATCTTAATTCACTTCATAGTTACATGGGAAGTAGAGTTTGGTGCTGATAATAAATAGACTAACTGTTATAAGTATTGCTCATAGGCGTTATACCGTGCAATAGAGTAACAGTGATAAGCTTCCCTTGTATACATTGTCACACGATAGACTAACAAGGCAAAAATAAGCAACTTAGACAATGGTCTTCAAGAAAACAGCTTATTCCCTTCTAAAAGATCGGCAACACACTAGTGACTCCCTTGGGTCGCGTATAATGATGAGCGACGTTGATGATCTATGCGTGCCCCTTAGCTGCTTAAGAGTCCTTTAAAAAAAGCATACGATCATGTTCACGACACAGCTCAACCGTATCTCTTATTTTAGGTACTGTGTTATAATAGTATACACATCTATATCTTTTCTAGACAAGTCTGTCCAGTGGCATTCAGCGCTGCAAGGGAATAGCCACAGGATTGAATTGTTCCTTCAACATTCGGGCTCACGTCTCCTTTCCTGTAAAACTGCCACTTACTTTCGATTTAAAAAGACACGGTAAGAAAGATGTCCGCAACAGTGACTTATTATTATCATACATAAGTGCATGATTTCTTTGATGTTTGTTTGTGTATTCACATGGATACATGATAGTCAATGGGTATGGTTCTTTTTTAAAGAGTTCATTCAAATTGTTATTAAGCTTGAATAAAATGTAGAAAAAGAACAGGATTACGTGTATAATATTACAAATTCATTAATTAAGCTGAAATTACTCTATCACATACGTAAATGAGTTTTACTGTTCTCAAGGTGACAAATTAGAAGAAAACGGAGTCTACGAAGCAACGACGCTTCTAATATTAAATCAATACAAAATGTAAGTACAAAATGTATACATATATAATACACATTGGCTATGAAATATTTTTTAATGATGCCACCAAACGTCCTATCTATACATTCTATCTGGCAATTACTTAGATTTATCGAGGAAATTAATTTGATATAATCTGTATGATTTAAAATGATGGAATAGAATACAGTATATTTAGAATAGAAAATAAAAGTTTTATGGGTTTTGATAATTCATTTTATATCGCCTGGGCAGTTTTGCTACTACGACGCCGCATCACACTTTATGACAATGAACAAAATGAGAATTCTTGTAAGCCCATTTCATCAGCATATCATTGTACATATTACGTAGTTTAAACGAGCCATTTTTTTTTCACTACACGCGCGCCCTGAATAAGGGACTGCGTTCGAAACGTCCAACGACCGGTACGGAAAAACGCGTATAGACTTTTGAAAAATATTATGAGGAATTACATTTACCATTATTTCAGGAATGCGAGCCTAACCACCCGCCTCGTCCTGATGACCGCGCCGCCGCTGTGGCCGCCGGTGGTGGGCGCCGTCGCGGGCCTGCTGCTGCTGGCCGCCATCTTGTACGCCCTGTATAAGGTGCAGGGTGACCCTGTTCCGTTAGATTTCCTAAACTTGAAATCGGTCCCACATGCTACAATTTACATTGAATTTCGATAGTATTTATTCGTTATTTCTATTATTTAAATATACAGATAAAATTTATACAGCTGTTAGGTATTTTAGAATATATAATCTATTAATAGCTTTTCCGTTTGCGTATTTGACTACTAGGATAAATATGACGTTAAATAATATTTTCGATCTCTCTGTACGAATGAACGTAACTCGAAATTGCTCGCGAAAGTGTTTTGTGTTTATAACACAGCAAAATGAAATAAACATAGTGTATACATAGGTATAAATTAAGCTATAGTAACACTGAATAGAAATCTAAACGCATAACTTAAAAAAACATACCCACATAAAACATTCTTGATGCATCAACTAATAATGGAATTGACATCTTTGTGTAAGCTGGGACTTGACTAGAACTAACAGCGGCACTATTAGAATAAGAATACTGTCGAATCGGGACCTCATTCATAATTAGCGTTGTATTGTGAACGAAATAGGCAATAAGACTAAATTAGAGTTTTAGTTCAGAACAGCATGGATTTAAAAGATATAGGAACTTATTTTGTATTCATACAGGCGAAGATCCAAGCCCTCATCGATTTAGAAATATTTCGTGTTTAATAAGAAATTCTTTTTTCATCAGTGTGGATTTTTCAAACGAAAACGTCCACGAAATGTGCCAGAGGCCGAACCCTTAAACCAGGGACATACAAGTCGGAGGAGCCCTGTGGGGAGCCTGAGAAACTCTGTTGTAGATGTCAACCAGCCATCCGACCCACAGCTGCAGAAACAGTCAAACTAGATTACTGGATTCGACACTATTCTCGTGACACATTATAAAGTAATAATAGTGTATTGTTTCAGAAAACCTAAATGCTAATTTTTTAAACAATAAAAAATTGTTTGTTCTATAAACGGTTCATTTACTTGTTAAGTCGCTTAATACCTTATTTTGTAAATGCTTTTTAGACATAATTTTTTATGAAATAGGACTTAAAATTAAATTGTTTTAATTGTAATTATCAATTACTATTATTTTATATAAAACTGTGTGTACAAAAATAAGTAACCGAAATTTAAAAGAATTTGTATTTTACTACAATATAACACCTGTAAAGAAACGACAGAATTATTGATAAAATACGACGGTTGCAAGTTATAACACTAAACATGTCAATAAAGAAAATATCCAATATATTTTAATTCAATTCACAGTAGCTTTTAAATTACAGGAAATTGTTCCCTCATTAATTTTGTGCAATTTCCACATGATATTTCAAAAAGCACAATTTTTTATTTTAATTCAAATTGGTCGAAGCGCAAACCATTAATCAAATTATTTTGTTGACCACAATAAAAAACTAGTTTTCTGTGGTAAAAAATGTGTTTTATGAGGAGTTGCTTACAAAATTCTCAAATTTTGTCCTTAACTAATGTCCTGTACTTTCTCAGTGCCTAAAGAGGCACCAACCAAGGGTGGTCCGAAAGCTTTACTAAGTCACCAGTTCACTCATTGGAAGGTACGCGACCTTCCAGATATTTGATGTAAGTGTATGTAACTGAAGGAGAAGATACAGTCAATGAGCGAACAGCACACCGTAAATTTAATTGTTTTAATAATGTAATTTTGACGTTGGTAGATCATTCGTACTTTAGTCGCACACTTCTATGGAATAATGAGACCACAAAGGAAGCAGTAAAAAACCAACCTTGTACCAGAAATCGCCTATTATTGGACTTTTTTATAACTTCTAAAGAATCATACTTCATACTTAATCACTTTAAATTATTGGTTAAGACCTATAAAAGTTGTCTAATAGTTCCTAATGAATTAAACGAGATTCAAGAGTAACGTCGAGTAGAAGTGTGCAAATAGCTTCTTGCTCTACGAAAAGATGATCGTTTTATTAAATGCATTATTACATGCGATGAAAAATGGACTGAACTAAATAATTCAAACGTGGAAAATTAGTAAATCAGCGACTAGACAAAAGACAATTACTTGAACCCATCGTGAAGAGAGATCGATTCTAGTCGAAAGTCTTGTTATGTGTATGATGGAATCGTGAAGGTTTAGGGTACTTTGAAATACACTAAACCCTCCAGATTGTCGAACTATCGTTGCCGAGATATATAGTGAACATCTGACATGAATGTGTGAGGAAAATTACGCGGGATAAGATCGAAGAACTTGATGGTATTGAAATCTTACCTGATCCGGCATTTAGTTCGGACCTTGCACAGTCAAACTACTATTTCTTTCAGGTATATTCAGAATGCTTGCAAAACACGTTCGTGGAAAAAAGAATCGAGTCCAAACGATAGTTGACAATGCAGCGAGACAACCCTGCGTCTAAGTTTAAGGAAAGGTTTCAAGATCTCAGAGGGCTGGCTGAACTTTAGGTTAAGACCATAGAGCACGATGAGAGTTATACATTGAATGTTAGAGTTTTTTCTTTGTTTGATTATTTAATAAACAAAATGGAAATTAAAAATGAACATTATTTGTGTGACATCTTAATATTTCCATTTCACGTTGAATGACTTTGAGCTTGTTCATGGAACTAACAAGTTCTGCGAGACTAACAGCAATACATCATGTCTGTCATTTATACATCATTATGTTTATCCAGTAAGGGTGTTAAATATGAAAATGAAACAAATTCTTCTAATGTAAATATTTATTCTCAATAGAAATATTTTTTTGCGATTATCTGGAATTAAAAATATAAATACGAAAATATCACAAAGTTACAGATTTATGAAAAAAAAGAAGTACCTCAACATAATTGATATACAAGAGATTACATCGCGTTACATCAAGTTTTATAAGCTAATAAGACTCTATATTTCACAGGTCTTAAGCAAAACTTTCACATTTGTTTATATGTATATAGGCATATTACCAAACAACAAAAACCGGCCAAGTGCGAGTCGGACTCGCGCACCGAGGGTTCCGTACAAACCTGCAAGGTTTACAAAGTTCGTTTTACCAAATTTCGAGATTCTATGTCAACGGGAAGTGGTCTTTAGGTTTTAATTCCCTTGCGTGTAGTTGCGAGTTTCAAAATATGCGGTATCAATGGTTGTACTTTTGCGTTTTGCGTTTTGCGTTGACTTAGAATTTTTTTTCACGGGTTAAAGGCAATTAGATCTAAGTATTTGATATGAATTTCAACTTGATAGCTCTACGCGTTCATGAGGAAAAAGTAATAAGTTTATATTTATTAAAAATATATATTTTGTAATGTAACTAAAAATTTAAGGTTTTCGGAATTTTTCCTTTATGTGCTATAAAACGTTGCTTCATGCCAAATTTCAAGATTCTAGGTCGACTGGAAGTACCTTTAGGTTTTGATTCCCTATGAGTACTTGCGAGTTTCAAAATATGCAGCTTAAATTGCTGTTTCTTTTGATTGCGTTGACATAGAAGTTTGATTTTGTTACAGCTTAAAGGTATTATAGACCTGAGTATTTGGTATGAATATCAATTTAATACCTCTACGCGTTTATGAGGAAATGGGTAGTAAGTTTAAAATTATTAAAAAATATATATTATGTGATGTAACTAAAAATTTATGGTTTTCGTAATTTTTCCTTTATCTATGCTATAAGACGTTGCTTCGTACCAAATTTCAAGATTCTGAGTTCACGGGAAGCACCCTGTAGGTTTTGATTCCCTGCAAGTGTCGAAAATTTGCGGCATAAACGGCTGTATCTTTGATTGCGTTGGCTTAGAAGTTTGATTTTTCACAGCTTCAAGGGACAGTAGACCTGAGTAATTGATATAAATTTCAGCTTCATACCTCCACGCGTTCCTGAGAAAAGGGTCTTGACAGACGGACGGACGGACGGACAGACGGACAACAAAGTGATCCTATAAGGGTTCCGTTTTTTCCTTTTGAGGTACGGAACCCTAAAAACATGTTGATATCAAATTACACACAGAACTTCATAAGTGTTGTGCGGAATTTCTTGTCCTCCGTAAGACATATACATCATTTTGTGGCTCGGATGAATCTGCAATAAATATTTTTAAAACATATGTAGTTGTTTATGGACAAAAATAATGTAAACGAGATACCTACCAAGGTAATAAAATAATATGATGCATAGCGTCGCTCATACTTTCTAAGAAATTCTTAATACGCGTATAAACAAATAATTTCAATTAACTATCAATTTACCTTGGCCGGAGTCAAAGAACCTTTGTATTTAGCTCTGCCGACATACAAGGTTTCTCCCTGCACAGTGTTGCCCGCTGGCACCGCTCCCCCTGGTACACAGCCGTTCGAGCATTCAACCCAACGCACCATGCTTGGACTTGCGCATAAAACCTGAAAATAAGGTTTATACTTTATAACGCATAACTCTTATACGATTATATACGTACAATCACATAAAAGTTATATATTTTATAACATTAATGTAAGCTTTGTTAAAATTCAATACGGCTTGTGTTCAATCAAGAAGTTTTCTTTCTTATAAAACAAATTTTCAGTGCTAGTTTTATTGTTATCGTTGACCAACTAGTTGGTTCAACTAGTTTCTTCAATGAGGAAAATTTAAATGCTGCAAAAAAATCTAATAAAAATTCTAGATATCCTTTTCACAGTAGTTTAACTAACATAGTATTTTTCTAATTGTCACATACACACACCCACACACACATATATGGCTTTTTGGTGTGTTCTTTTTTGTTGTTAAGGTGATAGCAGACGAGAAATAAGGGAATCAGCTCCACTTCTGATTTTATTTATTCTATTGTGAACCATAATTTTACTGTAGAAAAAAATATGTTTTTTGTTAAACTGTTATTTAATCACGGTGGTACATTCTTTATTAACAGTTATAATATTTGATTGGAAATTATTGTTTCCCTGAGGGACTTTTACATTTAAACATTTTTTTTAGTAAATCACTTATTATATTCAAATAATTCTTGAATTGTTTAATTTATTTTTAATACATCTAATTTCTGTTTTTTTCATTTTTCTTAATTTTGAGTACAACTTTTTGAGTCTACTATAGCAAATTTAGTCTGTGTCCAGCGCTTGTAAGGTTCGGACGCAAGAACTGTGTTATTTTATTTTACTGAAGAAAATGAATATTTTTGTGGCTTATGTTTTTAAGTACTCATTTAAGCGCAAAATAACATTTATCTACGGTAAATATTGTGCATACCGTATGGAGTCAATCATGCATCTTTCCACAAATATTCATAATATCCTTCTTTTTGAGAACAACTTTGCTAAAGAAACCATAGTCATTAAAATAGCCGTTTCTTAGGAAGACAGCTCAGAACGTAAACGAGTTAACGTATGAAGTACAACCATAGCGCTTTGTAACACGATACACGTGCTCAAATTCGTCCACCCCATCTTCCGATTCTCGCACGCGGCGGACGCCGGTAGCCAGTGTCTAGGGAAGTCCATTTAGGTTGCGCTTGTCCGTGCGTAGCTTACGACCTGACGCGCGGCTTTAGAGGTTTAGGTATTTTATTATAAAGTGTTGCGTTTACAATATTGACATTTGAAACTAAGATTGTGTATGATTAATATTGAAGTGCTTAATAATAATGCTTTTCACTGCTATCGAATTTGCAAACATGATTTATTGTGGGGAGTTTGCAGAGGTGACATCACTGCTGCTCTAAGTCTTTATGGTGAAACTTACCTTGACAGTCAACAACTTCGAGTCTACGAGTAATATTGCGTGCTGTTTATCGTTTATGCGATAATTTGCCTACATGTGAAAAATCGGACACTAATTTAATAATGGCGTCGGCGACTTAACATCATTGACAACATCAAGTGTCAACTATAGGTAAGTAACTAGATAAAATCTTTATAAATAATAGATCGCATAGCCCCTTCATCATAGGCGCGCGGCACCATCTGGTCGAGCATTTTGTAGGGTTTTCTCTATATCTTTTTATACTTATTTATTAAAATATTTTTAATGATATATTTCTGTTATAGTTACTTTGTTAAAGTTGTTCTAAAAAGGAGGAGATTATGAATTTTGCAGAAAGATGCATGATCGATTTTATCCTATCTAATCGATTATTTTTTATTTAACTATGTTGCCTTAATTTTATACAAACTAAAAATACAGCATCTATTTTAATTATTCAAACAAGATAGTTTAAAAAATTATAAAGTAGTTATGGTAATTCGAAACGATTACAAAAAGTTAACGTATAGAGACATGACGCTATTTAGCTGTATTACAGAAAAATATTAAATATTGTCCCGAATGCTAATTTGTTGTGGGCAAACTCAGTTTTACAAAAAGCTGTGTCTTAGTTTTATACATAAGAGCACAATTTATTCTAAAATTATAGTATAATTAGAACAATGCGGTAAATTTTATTTTGACTTTCAGACCGTTTGATTTTGGTGCTATTAAATACAAATACCCATACATGCGTGATTACTGCACCTGCCGGATTTTTCAGAAAGGAATCTCTTCAAGAATAAGCCACAACCTTCTAGGTACGACAAATTCGTTGGAAAAAATAATTCACAAAGGTACTGGATAGCTAGTCACCCAAAAATTTTATATTTGTTTATCAATCTTTTTTGTTCAACCGTCAAACACCGAAGAATATTTTATATAAATTATAATAATTATACACAATTAGGTTTTCTGTGTGAAATTATAGGAAAACTTTAAAATTGCAATTATTTTATTGCAAATGAATCAAAGGTCTGATTTCGGAGGAGCAGTACCGGAATTGGGACCTAGATCAAGTTGAAATCAAGGACAAGGACCGGGAAAAGGATAACACCATTGTATCAACTGATGATGTTTCATCAGTTGATACAAAAGATGTAGGGATCCATCTTGTACATACGAGTGAAATCATGGAGGAAAATTGTCCACAAAAATATAAAAGGTTTGATTCTTTTTTAGAGTTCCGTGAGGTATCACTAAAAATTCTTATAATTAAACCAATTAAAAAAATAGCTTGGAAATACTTACAAATCAAAAAAATATTCCATACGTTTTTATGGTTTCGTGTCAATTACTGAGAATCCTTATAATTTAACCGATTTCAATAGAATTTAGAATGGAGACAATATAGTCAATTTTAATAAAAGCTTCTCTCTCTGGAGCAAAATTGAAAGCCAATAAAAGTATATCCAAAACCTTTTCAGGGTCTATGAGAATTATTGATAAGCCTTATAATTTAATCTTATAATTAAGCCTTATGATTTTAACAAATTTAGTATAATGACAACTGAAAACTAATAAAAAGATATCCGATACTTTTTAATGATTTCGTCAGAATTATTATGAACCCTTACAGTTAATTCAATATTGTTAAAATTTAGAATGAAAACAACGGAATATCAAAAAAGGGATATTCCATACATTATTAGGATTCCGTGAGAATTTCTAAAAACACTTCAATTAAGTTAATTTTGATAAAAATTATAAGGGAGGTAATGAAAAGTTGATTGAAGGATATTCAATAGCTTTTTAGGATTTCATGAAAATTACTGATGATCTTTAGAATTTAATAACAGATTTTATTAAAATTTAAAATAGAGACAATTAAAAATCAGTAGATAGATATTCAATACATTTTTTATGGTTCTGTAAGTCTCACTAAGCATCTGTATAGTTAAATCGATTTCATTTTTCATCACAACAACGATTTCACAAAACTTAGACAAATTATTCTAGCTAATATAAAGTTTTAGTGGGTAGAGTGACTTATGGTTCGTTAATTGCGTTCGGTGAGATTAACAAGCACTCTTTTGATATAATTCGAGTGATTTCAATAAAATAGCTATAGAGATAGCGTTAGTGTTTTACGGTTAAGTGTCAGTGAAAATTACCAGTACGTATCAATTATTATTGAACCAGTTTTATTGATATTTTCAGTTTTCATCCAATGTTAAACAAAATATGTAACAGAAATTAGAATTACAGCCCATGACTCGAAAGAAAGCAATAATTGTAAAATGTAGGCCAAATTTATGAATAATATTTGTTACGGACAGCCGCGCAATTGATATAAATTTAAAATTGCATTATGTCTTATATGAGAATTATTTTGTAATAAGTGTTTTATATTTGTGTGTGTTTTATATTAAAGAATTTTTCTGCATAGTTTTTTAATTACCCGGGTAGGGACTAGTTTTTAAGGAAAATATTTGTTTGTTAAAATTTTGTATTGATTAATTGAATATTTGAAATGTAATGTGCGTGTGAGTTGCATACGAAATCGTGCTTTGGTGGGGAGGACCAATGATAGGCCTTAAAAAGCGGCCGTCGTTACGGTACGGCCGCTAATCGGTGTCTCAGGCGCTAGTGGCGCCAATGCATGTTTGATAATGCATATGTGAATTAAGTGCATGGCCACGCCTCCCCAATTAAAAATGTATGCAACTCACATGTGCAACGGATGCACCACCCATAAAATGCAGTGGGAGTGGTGCATCCGACACAGTTGCTAGCCAACCGTCACCTTGTGAAGCTCGGCTCAATAAAGTCTGAAAGAAAGAAAACGCTGTCCATTATTGACCACGCCGCCACACTGCAAGAAATCCGCCGACCATAGAAAGAAGCGTGCGCATCGTGAAGAGAGGCAATCCGGGGTGCGGGCTTACGCGGCGATAGCCGAAATCGCCGTTACAGCTGGTCCTTCGTTCGCCGGATTATCCTGAACAAATTTTACGAGTAAGTCGTGTGCTTCGGATTTTATTTCCGTGCACGCTTCGGACAGTGAGAGGGTCACCTAGCGGTGTTAACGACATCTCACTGTTTAACGCTTTCGAGCGGTGTGACTAGTTGAGGCGTGGTCACCGGTTGCCGAGTACGATCTCGGCGCCGAATAGCCTTGTCGCGTCGATACGCATGCACAGATAGGGGCCGGACTGTAGGCACGCCTGGCGACGGTCGCTCCCACCGAAGCTCTATTGCGCACCCTGACTCTGTGCATGTCCACTGTCGAGCGGGCCACACCTACCCTTCCCGTTTTCCATCCTCGTATTGAGCATATCCTCGTCTCGAGGACCTCGTACGAGCTGTTAGGGACCGTTAGGATTGAAGATCGAAGAATTGAACTTGAAGATGGACAGCAAGCGTGTTACAAGAGCGCGCAAAATGAACACAGCCGAGCAAGAGAACGAAACGTCAATGAGTGCGCCGACAAGCCGGTCGTCAGAAACGGGCACGTCGTCGACGCACACGTGGGACCACGGTACGAATGAAAACTTGAGCGGAAGTTCGCCTGGGCAGGAGAGGATCGACGAGGAAGTTTGTGACTTGCATGCGGATACGAGATCCGACCGAGTCGACGCCCGAATGCAGCCGGCGCATCCGATGCAACACTTGGCCCTCTAGCGGCAAATATGCGAAACCGAAGTCCCGCACATCAGTTGAACATTGACGATTCGAACAGAAATGTGAACACGGCGCGACAGAAGAAGCACGCCGCGTTATTGGCTCACCAGAATTTGAGCAATTGAAAGTGAAAGGATAGCTGCACGAGCCGCGGTCGCGCGTACAAAATGTTGTTGCTACGCCTGGAAGCGGACGAAGAGGATTCGGGCGATTTGATTGATTGTGATAACGCGTCCCATTTATCCAAAACGGATAAACTTGAGAAACGGACCGTTACGTTGGGCGACATTGAGCCCGTGCCCGAATCGAGTCCGACGACAGCGCCACCACCGCCACCGACGGCATGCAGCGAAATTAATAGTGCATCCCTCGTAATACCGACTCGAATATGAGCGAATCCACATTGGCCGATGCGATCGTACTCGCGATCAAGACTGCTAGCAAAGAAACATCGAAAATTGTGAACGAGCTGTCTAAAACTCTGGCAGATCTGCCGAGTTTCTGTGAAATGTTAGCGAATGGATCGCGTTTCGATCGGTATACAATGACACGTCGGGACTATTCAGCAATGTTCAAAACGTAGCACGGATCCGCAAAGCGCTCAGTGGCGAAGCGCGTGAAACTTGTGAAGCCTTGATCTATACTGAAACGGATCCGCTACAAATTATGCGAGTGCTCGAGCGCAGGTTCGGGCGACCTGACGCCATAATCAAACAGGAGCTAAATAAATTGAGACGTATGATGCCGATGAACGGTGGAATGGGCAACATCAGCTCGTTCGCCAATAAAGTAAATAATTGTGTTGCGGCCATACGCACGTTGAATAAATTGAGCTACCTGTCCGCCCCCGAAATGACCGATGAGATAGTTGACAAATTCAATGACATCTTGAAATTCAAATGGTGCGAATATAAGGACTCTCAGAACAGCGACGAGCCCGAACTTGTGATGTTGTCAACTTTTTTGAATAAGATAGCCGACCAGTGCAGCGCCTCCATGCCGATAGAGAAAGGCGGCAGTAGAAATTTGAGGCCTACACCGGAACGACGCCCGCGAAGAACAAACACGATCAACACTATGAAGTACGATGACAACAACTCGAATTCGCACACCGCCTTCCAGCCATCAAATCGGTCAACAATAAATGTGAAATGATATGTCCGCTCTGTAACAACGAACACGGCTTACCCGACTGCGGCGAATTTGTAAAGTTGAATATGAGCGAAAAATGGGACGCCGCGAAAGGCTTCGCATGTGTTTCCGATGCCTGAGGGGTCACATGCAAGCCACGCAGAGGAAAGCCCTGTAAGATATGTCGAGGCGGACATCATAGGCTACCCACCAAGAGCGGACCACGAGAGGGGTCATGAGGGGAGCGCCCAGACGACAGCCGTCGTCACCGAGCACACGGCGGTATCTGTAAACAATGTTAATACAATGCGCGCATACTTGAAAATTGTTCCGGTCGAGCTGTATGGCCCCGAAGGTTCGATGAAGGTCCACGCACTCCTCGACGAAGGCTCCACGGTCACCTTAATCGATGAGCAGGTGGCGAATCGAATCGGAGCGAAAGGACGCCGCGAAACGTTACGCGTCTCGAGTGTCGGTGGCAATGAGATAACCGATGAAAATCGCGGTCATTCGAGTTAAAATCAAAGGCTTGTTTCTCGAAACTTGAAACTCATGACAGCTCAGACCATCAGAAACCTGAAGCTAGCTCCGCAACGCGTAGAGCGCGCCACCGTCGCAGCCTGCTCGCACTTGACAGATATCGCTGAAAATTTGATCTATGACGCTGCCGCACCGTGCATCTTGATCGGTCAGGATAATTGGGCCTTGATTGTGTCGCGACAAATTAAGAGTGGTCGCGCAAACCAGCCTGCCGCCTCCTTGACTCAACTGGCTGGGTGTTACATGGATGCTGCTCCAGTTTATCACGACCGATAAATACCGTACATCACTTGCGACCGTCCAACGCTTCCGACATTGAACTAAATGATATCGTTAAAACGGCATTTCGAAATTGAATCCTCGGCGTGGCTCCGCGTAAACCGAGCCACGATCCAGAAGAGAGGGCGCTCGTGCTGCTAGATAGCAATAGTGTAAGATTACCGAGCGGTCAGTTCGAAACATGCCTATTGTGGAAGTCGGACAACGAAACGATGCCTGAAAGTTATGACACAGCGATGCGACGTCTGCGCAGCATGGAAAAGAAATTGTCAAAGAATGATAATTTGAAACGTGAATATTGTGAACAGATCAATAATCTGTTAAAAATGGTACGCAGAGCCAGCGCCGAATCAATCTACATCCGAACGCTTGTGGTACCTGCCTCATTTCGCCGTCACGCATCCGCAGAAGAAGAAAGTCCGCCTTGTCTTTGATGCGGCCGCCCGTACGAATGGCAAATGTCTGAACGATGCATTGCTCACGGGCCCCGATTTAATAAGATCACTATTGGGTACCTCGTCCGATTCAGACAGGGCCGCGTAGCGGTGTCGGCCGACATCAAAATGTTCCTGCGGGTCAAAATCAGAAAGAAGATCGAGACAGCTACGATTCCTGTGGCGAAATAACATGCAACGAAAATCCACAAGAGTACCGGAATGACGTCACTGATTTCGGCGCCGCCTCATCGTTCTGTACTGCGATCTACATCAAAAATCGCAACGCCTCAGAATTTGAACTTGAGTACCCGGAGGCGTGCAAAGCGATACGATTAGATCACTATGTTGATGACTTGAAAAGTTTTAACAGTATAGAGGAAGCCAGGCGTGTTTCGAAACAAGTTTACGAGATTCATCGAAAGGCAGCCTCGAGTTACGCGGTTGGGCGAGTAACGAAATTGAAGTCTTGAATGAAATGCCCGACACGCGAAATGACGACAATGTACAACTCGGCGACACACGAATTGAAAACCCCGGCCCTACATCAACAATGACGCCCTGGTTTCAATCCCGGCCTGCGGAACACGCCTACCGAAGTATTGGAAACATCGCTTCCACCAACAAACGACAAGTCACGAGCGCAGTCATGTCCGTGTTCGACCCGCTCGGTCTGGTCTCGCCCGTCCTCATCACGGGCAAATGCATTCCAGGACATGGAGATCAGGGATCGACTGGGACGAAACAATAGAAGCCGATGCACATAAGAAGTGGCTAAAATGGGTGAACGACATTATAAAGAAGGCATCGATCAGAAGACCTCGATGCATATCGCCCGGCCACACCGAGGGGAGCCGCCATGTTCGTCGACGCGAGCGAAAAGTCGCGCTGCTGCGCTGTATTGGCGTATATGAGCGAACACGAAAGCGCAGTTTCGTTAATAGCAGGAAAGCTCGCGTCGCTCCCTTGAAAGTCATATCGATCCCTCGCTCGAATTGCAAGCGGCGCTGTTGGCGCTCGATTATTTGTCGATACCAACTGAAATCGAATTGAATGTGACCCGCAAAATATTTTGGACTGATTCTCGCACAGTTCTATCTTGGATCCGCTCCGACCCACGGTCGTTCAAACCGTTTGTCGCTCATCGTCTGGCTGAATTAGAGGAAACACGACGGTGAAATGTTGGAGGTGGGTGCCTACGAAATTGAACGTCACCGATGACGCGACACGAGACCCGCTACCCACTTTGATGAAACGCAACTGATGGTTCCACGGACCCGATCCTGCGCAAAAGCGAAGACGAATGGCCGCAGGAAACTGTCGAAAGCAATCGCCGACGGGGAGGAGTAGATCGCACGACGTCGACACTGGTCAATCAAGAAGACTGCAAGTCGTACCAAACGAGACGATCTCGAGTTGGAACCCGATTACCCGCAGTACGGCCAGAGTATTGCAAGCTATTGATTTGTTTCAGTCAAACGAAAAGTTAATGGTAATTGAAACATAAGAGACGGCAAACAAAACGAGTCTGGGACCCAACGTGAGCTAATATAAGCAAGAAGGGCGTACACCAGCCCAGAAAGACAATAGAAAGACTTGAAGAGAAACGATCGGCACCCTTTGAGTTTGAATTGTGATTACATTCAAGGGCTGAAATCAGTTGTATTTTGTCTGAGGCGCAAAAATGTTTAAGCAAACGACACTACGAGAAGCGCAAACGGTCACACGAAGAAGCCGTCTACGAAAAGTTTGCTATGGAAATTGATGAAACGGCGTTC